>MJUU01046976.1:31513-90062 GCA_002080025.1 Modiolus philippinarum | reverse complement strand
CCAAATTTGCACCCATTGCCTCTATGGAATGAAAAGCATACTCCATGTTGCCAACGTGGATTGTTACTGCCTTTAAATGGTTCACTGCTAGTACTTTTTAGCCGTGCTTTTAGATATAATTCTAAATGAGTAGAACCCCAATTTGCTTCCCCCCTTTCCAGTAATTTCCTGAATTCAGTGTCATAATACTGCCAGTTACCTTTTTCCCTTGACATTTCTAAAATAAGATCTAAATGGTGTGGGAGTACCCTTCCTAATTCAGGAGATTTTATACATAATATTGCAGTAAATTTATTCCATGCTGACAACCATTGGCTTAATACAAGGGGCTTCCTTTGTTTTTGTTCAACTAACGAAAATTCTGGGTTATCACCTTCCATTTCAAACTGGAATTTGAATTTATTAGTGTCATTGTTCAACAACAGTTGAAAATCAATATATTTACCCGACCAAATTTGGTTTTTAATTTTATCTGAGATATCGCTCCCTGTTGGTAGAGAGGAAGTAATAAAGTGCGACTGTGATGATATGTGCTTTTGTTTAAATTGTACAGTTTTGGTAACCAGAACCTCTGGGTTACCATCCTGCGAATTTAAGATATTATTGTCTTCAGTACCTTGTAAATTTTCATTAATCTGTTCGATTTGCCCTTGAACTAGATTTCCCGTGTCAATTTCAGTCGACTGTGAGGTGGGTGATACCATCCGTTCATCGTATCTGGCCAGCATGCGATCCAGACGTTGGTCAATTTTGGCTGTAACATCTGTTGTGACTTTGTCTGTTATTCTCTGGAAATCTGATTCTGAGAGACATGTCACATTTGATGGTTGTGCTAGGGATTTGGAAGCAGCTGTTGTCCTGTTTGATGCTTTTTTCATTCTTTTTACAGCTTCAGACACACCAACAGAAGTTTTTCTTTTAGGAGGCATACTGTAATACATGAATTTTCATATTAATTTTACATAATTTAACTGATAATAGTATAGCTGTAACTTGCATGTCAGTTTTTGTTACTTGTACACAAGTTAGTTATAAATTGAAAGTATTTTATGCATTAACAGTGGAAAGAATCTGTATATTTACGTATTTGTTTGTAATGTACAGTAAATTATTCATAGCATTTATGGAGTAGTACATGCATGACATGTCATGTATTTGTTTTGTCAGTTCGTGATACCGATATGCATGTAACAGGTGCCTCTTCTTTACCGGCTAAGATGGTGTCTGTCCATTTCACTCCAATATAAATTTATTATTTCGAAGAATTGACTTGTATTTGAACCTTGATTTCTACCATTTGACTTAAATTTACCACTTTTTTGTCTGTTTTACAAGCTTAAAATTGTTTCCGGAAGTTTAATATAGGATTGTATTAATACATCGAAGACGGTTCGGGTTAACAAAATTCCGAACTGTAACCTGATTAACAACACTTTTTACAACAATCTATTACAGCGCCACGGAGTGATTTATACAGATGAAACTGACCTTTCCTATTCAAGTGCACTCCGTCCCAAATAAATTTATCGATGCATGATTTATGTTTGTTGTCGAATGTGAATCTGCCATTGTGATCCCAGAATGACAGATGTCTGTATTTTATTATTTCTGATTGCAAAATTGCATTTACTTCAGCCGCTTTACTGAAATACATTGTCTTGTAATCTTGGTCTTCTTTTTTCCGTTTCAAATCAATGACACCCCTTTTTCCAAACGCATTATCGTGTTTTGGGAACCTCGGAACACAGGGACTTGCTCCCGGTCTAGAAAAAAAATTACTATCCAACATGAATCTCGGAGAAAAAAAACATGTTTTTCTCCGAGATTCATGTTGGATAGTAATTTTTTTTCTAGACCGGGAGCAAGTCCCTGTGCTCGGAAAGAGGGGGCATACAGTTACTCGACGAGCGTGACATTTGTTTACCAATAGTGTGCAGAAAGTCAACAATTTAAATGCTACCTCCTCTGCCGATGATTCAATTTCGATATCATTTCCCCCGACTAGTAAAATTACGCAATCGGGCTTCAAATCCTTTATGAAATCGATATCATTTTTAATTAGTCGATCAATTGTACACCCTCCAATTCCGTGCCATGTTATATTTGTAATATTCGAAGTATTCAGGTTTAATTTTAGTCTGGCATCTATCTTGCTCTTTAAATGTTCCTGTAGCCTTCTACATATAGAGTGCCCAAGAATTAGTGTTTTTAACTGCATTACAAAGATACCTTGTCCTACCTTAAATTTAACAGAATAAACAATAAATAGATTAAAATAAATTTTTGGCAAAACTCCCTGTGAAATTTTCTACTTCCAACTCCAATGGCTGCCAAATGGAAAAGAGGCTGAGAGCATGTGCTTGTTCCCATCCTTGTAAAGTTGATGTCATCTGGTGCATCTAATATTACTAAAAATTTCCATTCAAAGATAAACATAGGCGAATTTAGATAAATAAATACTTGAACCAAACTCTTAGGCTTCTGCTAATTATAAAATTATGAAAATAAATGACAAAAATATTAAAACCTAATACTGATATAGAACAAAAATTACAGTTAACTTCATTGTACCATAAAGTAACTTATGATGCTCATAAGTGATGTTTGCCTTTTTGTTTAATGCCGTTATAAGCTCTAGTACATGTAGTTGTTTTGCGAAATTGAGTAAACCTTCTTACATTATACGCATGTTCATCTTAGAAATCTGAAGTAGGCTTATAGATCAAATTGTCAAAAGTTATACAATAGTTTCGATATTTTAGACGTACCTGTTACACGAAATATTAGTTATTTCATAGGCGTCAGCCTCTGCTTCTACAGTATTTTTCAAGTACAAATGCAGTGTATACTATAGTGCAGTCCATATAAGAAGAGGGTCTTCCAGAAATTTGTTTTATTTATACTTAGCTTTACTATATTTTAAATGACTGTTTTATTTGATCTATATGAATTATTGCTAATGTTTGTGTTAAACACCAATCAATCAATCAACTTACTACCAAATCAATCAATTAATCAAAAGAATCAATCAATCAATCAACAGACAATTTAAGGATGATAAGTAAATGTCGAATAGGGAATGGGGAATAAGTAAATGGCGAATAGGGAATAGGGAATATGTAAATATCGAATAGGTAATAGGGAATAAGTAAATGACGAATAGGGAATAGGGAATAGGGAATAGGAATAATAAATAGCGAATAGGGAATAGGGAATAAGTAAATAGCGAATATGGAATAGGGAATAAGTAAATGGAGAATAGGGAATAGGGAATAAGTAAATGGTGAATAGGGAATAGGGAATAAGTAACCAACTTGACGACCGTAGATTCGTAAGGATTTGTCAGAAAATTCGTGTATGTGAAGAGGGTATAAATGGGAAACCTATTTTCAACAACAAAATAATGTTTCAGTAAGGTTAATGATATTCGGCTATCAAAAAATATAATCTGATTTGTCCAAATCGTGTCACATGGCATTTGATATTTTGCTGGTCAACCAGTAAACGTTGGGTCGAATAGTCAGACGGGGAAGTAGTTCACAAAAATTGTCTTCCCTGTAAATTTTAATACATGTCATCTCCTCAAATAAAAAAGATGTGTGATGACACAGCCACTGCGTAAAAAAAATCCAAATTTCTAACATTTGCCGTATTTTTTACATTTCACATACTATGTTTCTTATGCTGCAACAGTCGCTGTATGGTACAGACATATGAGAAATATACAATTGTCGTTGATTGATTTATAAAACATTGTTTTAAAACCAACTCTATCTGATAGTCAAAACTGTGTGATAATAAAGAAAAAACTCTAGCCACCCTCAAAGGGCATGGTCGGAAAAAAAATTCAGGAGTATTATTATCACATATAAATATGCATGGTTTAAACCACATGAAATTGATTTCTGCGTATGGCCCTTTTCAAGATCCACATTTTTAAAGTTTTTGAGTAGGGAAAAATGGACTTTTCATTATATTTTTAGCTCGAGAGTGATTTGTACTCACTGTGAAATAAATATATGGTGCAATTAAAGGAAGATGTATTACTTTTAGTTTTTTTCACTTCGTTTAATTTCAAGCTTTTCGGAAACCTGTTAATAAGTGTTTGATGTGTAATATAAGGTTGGTAAACATTTGGTATTCTTTTAGGGTGATTTGTTAACAGGTGATAGCGTTGCACACAGCTTTATATAATGTGAATGGGTAATGATTTGTTAACAGTTTAGTTTTAAACAAAGTTGATTCCTGAAAGAAACCTCAGAAAGAATGCATAGGAAATAAAATTTGATCGTGTGTGAATTTTTATTCTGCAGAAATGCTACAAAAGGAGGATATAAAAGCTGCACATGGATTAACAAGGATTTTGGCAATCCGTATACAAATTCTGGTCGAAATCGAAAGATGGCCTTGTTGGGGGTCCACTTTGAAAGACAGACACTAAATTTATCTTTTTTGTCGATTTGTGCATTGTATGTGCATCCATACGTACACCTGCAGTAATCTACGCTGTTTTTATATAAATTCAAAATATAGGAATGAAAAATATTAATATGTTTTCATTGGAAATAACTTTTATAATTATGCATCTATGGTAAACAATCCAAAAAGTAACATTTCTACCTCATTCAAACGAGAGCTCAATTTCTATTATTCTATTTCAACCCCTTCCCCGTCTGATAGTAAGGTCAGCCGGTTAACAAATATAATAATTATTACCCTAGATAATGTGTGACCCAGCGGTTTCTCTCCCCCTGAAAATAAGGTCACCCTCGAGCCAGCTCTCGGGTAACCTTACTTTCTCGGAGACAGAAACCGCTGAGTAACACTATCTAGGGTGGTAAATAATAACTAAATACCGATGTTTCTGTGAATTTTGATTCTGGATATGCGCATTTCGAGAACCTACGAGCGTATGTCTCTTCAGTGCAGACAAAATCTAAACGTTTGGAAGAACATAAAGTCAAAGATGTTTATAAACTGATAGAGAACAAATTACCAAACATGATCTAAATAGAAAGCCAAAATCAGATAATTGTATAATTTTATTAGAGATAAGCAAGTTTGACATGTCCTCCAGTTCATTTTTGCTGGCAATCAATGGTCCTGTAGTGGAACGGACACACCCAAATCGTGTGCTTTGGTTTATGCCATAAAGGATTTCAGCAGAACATTACAACTACACTTGTAGGAATATTTTGAATATCTAATTGAAAAGTTGAAGTAAAATAAGATATTCAAAGTAGGTCAGATTAATTTCTAGTAAAAATGTCATTGCTTTCAAAAAGTTTGGAGAATTACTTGGCTTTAATAAGGTTTAAATATTTTTTCACATATTTTCTATATTTACTGGTGATGGAGAATAGATATTAGTAACAAGATAACTATTCAAACCATTGAAAATCGTTGTACTGTTACATGAGCACTTAAGTCTATTTTTTATTCTTTCAAAATATTTGTAATATTTTACATTCTAGGTTTTTTAGACAAATAAACACAGATTAACGTATACTATTAAAATACAAAACTATTTTGCAGCACGAAAACAACAAAATTAACACAATTTCAGTGTATGGCACTGAGTTTTAAAAATTGTCAGAAACTGAGATACATGTGTATTTCTTGAATTTTCATACATTTTTATTAATTCGGCATTCGTTGGAAAGAAATCATTTCAGAATTTTCACATATAACAGCTCATTTATTTTGCATTTCAGCGATGGGTTATTGGTTAGGAGGGTATAATTACAATAATGACATGACTTTAGAATGGATCAGCAACCCTTCAGAGGAAATGATATTTAGTGACATAAAGAGTGGCGAACCGAGTAAACCATTTACACAGCTTTGCTTAACAGCTTGGAAACTCTTCTCCTATCAGTGGGGAGACTGGCATTGCGAGATCCCAATGCCATTTGTTTGCGAATTTCAAGGACAATGACAAAGATTGTACCTCCCGCTGTACATTAGACTTTATATTTACATTGCATTATTATCAAGCCAGTGGTATATTAGTGTCTTACATGGATCTTAAACATATTCTAATATTCAATGATCTAGCAATGACTCGTTGAATTTAGACTAATGGACATGCATATAGAAGGAGACGTTTACCTGTCTCACTCCTATGGAGTTCATGGGAACATGTCTATCTAGTTTTTCATGGTTGTGTAAGTTGAATGGTTTGATCCCACATAAAAGTCATGGCCACAAGCACGGAATATAGTTTATACTTTTAACCCATGAGAAACTCAAATTTTTATATCTTCTGAAACTACAGAGACAAATCCAATCAAACGTTACAAAAATGATGCTTATGCTTCGGGAGTCATTCACAAAAATTGCCCATTTTTCAACACTGGGCCCCATTTCAATCATTATAAGCAAATTTCACTTAACTGTATTGGAATGATTTATGGCTGTCACTGTTGAACATAGTTTAGAATTGGACCCTAAGGGAATATCATACTAGTATATTGATCATGTCCTCTGAAACCACCGAGGAAATACAACCACACTTTACAGGAATCATTTATGATTTCATGTTTTTGTCCGTATATTTAGTTCTTTCAGTTTCATTTTTCACAATTGACTCAGTCCTGTTGCTAACTGAATTCTACTGTTGTTACTACTGTTTTTTGATTTATCAAATTTACTAGAGGCAGGTTTGCGCCTGTCCTAAGTCAGGAAATGTATTAAGCCTTTGTGTGTCTTGCCTGTTTTCTACTTAGTTTACTTTATGTCTTTAGGAGTATAGGATGGTGTTTATTTCGCTGAATTTGATTACTCTTCATTTAGGGGGGCTGACTCCGACCTGCCGTTGGGTGTGGGGTTTGCTCACCATTCATTGAAGACCTTATGGTGGCTTGAGTTGTATTTACTCCCCTTTAGGTCGTAGCCTCTTTGACACATTCCCCGTTTCCCTTCTTTTTTTCTATGGAAGGTCCTTTACGAAAATTGTTCATTTTTCTGATCAATAAAAATATTGCCACCAGCGCGTAACGTAGTTAAACATTGGATCCTATGGGAAATTCATCATTTACATACATTATCTGCTCTGAAACTTATGAAGCAAAGAACTGAACTGTACTGGAATGATGTATAAAAGTTTTTACAAAAATACTCCTTTCAACTGAATTTGACAAAAACATACTGCCAATATAGAATATAGCTTAACATCAATCCCTTTCGAGTATAGAATGTAGTCAATCTCTAGAAAGTTCTGTTACTGACCCATCCTCATCTTTATACAAATTAGACGCAGTTATCCTTGATATTGGTCAACACAGATTATTCCAACCTGTTAAAGAACATGCAAATGTAGAAGAACACCGTTCGTTTCTACCAATAAAGTTTGCTTATAAGGGTTTGGATGCCATCAACCTTGCCAATATACTGCATCACAAAAATGTAAAAAAACAAAATACCTCCATATTTAAAGGACACGTCAATTCCAATCATCTCATATACCTAAACTTCACCGATAGCATCTAAAATTTTCAACCATAAACGTGTATTGCAGAACCTTACCACCGACGACCTCAAGTCTAAACCACCCGATTGTTCATGTTTAAACTCACCTTACAGATATAGTCCCTGTGGTCATGTCATAACGGGAGACTTGAACATCATCGAAAACCCGTCTCTCCGTGATATCGTTGCAAAGGGACCAAAATTCCGTGAACCACGATCCATCAACTCGGATCAAAATTTTAAACTCCTTATGGATGCTGTAATGGACTACGCCAGAAAATGGATTAAACGTGAACAAGATGAAGATCTTGATTGTCTTTCGGAGTGGATTAAGGCTTTGAGGTCCACGATTCTTAAAAGAATTAGTCGGCTACGAGGGTCAATGAGAACTAAAGCATCATCCATTTTTCAAAATGCCGCTGTTGCCAGATACTTGTCCTCCATTCATGACAAATATGTTGTTGTTCCGGCAGATAAGTCCCCTAATAACATCATTTTCATATGTAAAAATCATTACATCGAATGTTTAAAGAAAGAACAAGAGCAATCCAACCTACACAGCCACTACTCTGTCTAAGGAGAAGATATTACAGAACAATAAATTTGTTTTGCTTTCCTTCGGAATTTCGACCAAAAATGAAGACACCGATCTCCCTTCCTTGTACTGGGTACCAAAGTTACACAAATGTCCATACAAACAACGGTACATCGCTAGATCTGTAAAATGTCCCACAAAACCTCTTTCGAAGCTTTTAACATCCATCTTGACAGCCGTAAAAGAGGGCCCTCAAAAATATTGTGATACTAGCTTTTCAAGAAGTGGTGTAAATGAAATGTGGATATTAAAAAACTCTAAAGATCTGCTTGACAACCTGAAATCTAGATCATTATTGCATTGCAACAGCATTTAAACATTTGACTTCTCTACACTTAATACTACCATTCCTCATTCTCGGCTGAAAGATATAATTCATAGATGTTTCTCCCGTAAGAACGGCGAAAGAAGATATAAACCGGTTTAACCCTACCGCTGGCTTTTATAAACCGGTTTAACCCTACCGCTGGCTTTTGCTAGTGCCGGTACCAAGTCCGGCTGTCCCGAGTTCCTATCGTTGTTTATGTTTGTCTTTTGTATTTTTATTGTGGTTTTTTTTTTCTTGTGCAGTTCCTATTTCCTTTCTGGCATGTGGCTATGTTTTTCGGCCATTGTAGGTGTTTCCTGTTATCTTTTTTATTCCATAAGTACATTGTCATAGGCAGAGAACAAGCATACTTTGTGAAATACGACTCAGAATAACAGACAAAATATACAGAGGAAGAAGTGATAAAAATGTTAGAGTTTTTGATCGAAAATATATTTGCCCAGTTTGGAGGACTTGTTTTTCAACAGACCATTGGAATTCCAATAGGTACAAACTGTGCACCTCTTTTAGCCAATCTGTTTCTCCACTCTTATGAGGCTGAATTCATTGTAGGGCTTCTTCAAAATAACGACAAAAACTGGCCCAGTCCTTTAAATTTCAGCTTTTGTTATATAGATGATATTTTATCATTAAACTACACTCGCTTTGGTGATTTTTCATCTTATTTATCCAAAGGAGCTTGAAATTAAGGATACTACAGATACTTCCACATCGGCTTCGTTACTTGACCTTCATCTTGAAATTGACAGCAGAGGTACATTACAAACTAGCCTGTATGACAAACGCGATGACTTCACTTTTCTAATAGTCAACTTCCCTTTTCTTTGTAGCAACATTCCAAAAGCACCAGCATATGGAGTTTACATCTCACAACTCATTCGCTGATCAAGGGCTTGTGGTCGTTACAGTGACTTCCTTGATAGAGCCCACTTGCTCAAAAATAGACTACTAAAGTCAGGGTAAGTTACAAAAAAACTTAAAGTCATCACTACAGAAGTTTTACGGTTGACATCATGATCTTGTGGATCGCTATGGGATATCTGTTTCCAAGATGACAACAGATCTTTCCCTCTACAACTAAAGTTTGTTTTTCCTCTATCGGATTCGGGTGTCTTATAAGAAGCAGGAGATGCTAACTCTACCGGTACACCTGATCTCAGCCATGGTTTTTTATTGGGTCCGTGTTGTTCATCTGTATGTGTGTCTTCATTGTTCTTCTTTGTCCCGTACTCAAGTGGTGTCCTTGTTTCTTAGTGTGTCTGATTTTGCCATTGTCCATGGAATGTTCGTTCTTTTCATTGACGGTTCGGTTCTCACTTACTTTATAACTTTTTTAGACTCACATTATGGTCTAAAAACCAGATAAAACATTTAATCTAATGAAAATTTTTATCTGTTTTTCTTGCGACGCACATTTTTTGACTGTTTTATTGTATAGCCAGGTCATTTGATGACTCGGTTTATAGCACTCGAGTTTAAACAAACTACAACTCTGTTCGACTTTAAATTTACCTTTTCACTTCCCTCTTTGATGTTTATCAACCGCTTGACATTGTCAATTATTTCATTACATCTACAAGATATAACAAGCAAAAAGTCAGAAAAGGGAAATATAGGATGAAAAATAAATCACCATGGCAACACAGACGCAACACAGTGGAGGAACATAACAAAGACAATGCAAATAAACAATAAAGAATATAATGATAGAGTACAACAGCTGTTCCAAGCACATCCAAAAAACTGGAGGTATCAGTATGATTCTTGTAAACATAAGCTTTAATGAATCCCTTTTTAGCTCACCTGGCTATTCCAGAGCACTTGGCGTTCGTCGTCCGTCTGTCCGTCTGTTCGTCGTTAGCTCACTTTCAAAAATCTTCTCCTCTGAAACCACTTGGTCAAATAAAACCAAACTTTAACTGAATCATGTATGTTATTTTGTATGTCTTAGTTCAAACAACATGGCTGTCGTTACTAAAAATAGAACATAGAGGTAAATTACAGTTTTTGGCAAATAACTCAAAAAACGTTACAGATATTTAAAATCTGACTGTGTAAAAATAATCAGCATGAAAAGATCTACCCGTGCCGAAGTTTTGAAGAAAATCTGATGACCCGTCTAAGAGTTATTGCCCTTTCTCCGTAAAATTTTCAAAAATTTGATGTTTTTTTTTATTTTTTATTAAAAAAACTATAACAGATATAGGTTAAATCTAAATTGAAAAATTGTTCAGCATGTTGAGATCTACCCACATGGAAAGTTTTAAAAAATCTAAGTACCTATATATGAGTTGTGGCCCTTTATTAGTCAAATTTTTCGTGATTTTTTAATTTTTGTCCTATATTTCAAAAACGCTTTGAGATAGAGGTCAAGTTTAAATTGCAAAAATGTTCAGCATGTTAAGGACTATATCTTATTGAACACGTTCAAGTTTTCCGACCTCTTCAAAGATGACCGCCAGCGGGGGACTTAGTTTACTATTTGAACTAATGGGAAAATTCATACAAAGAACTTCTTCTTGAGAACCACCAAATTGATTTAAACCAAACTTGGCATGAATGATGCTGATGAGGTGCTGACCAAGTGTTTTTACTTTGGTGCCGATCCGTCATCCAACATGGCCGCCAGCGGGGATCTTAATTTCAATATTGGACCCTATCGGAAAATACATACAAAGAACTTCTTCTTGAGAACAAATGAATGGATTTGAACCAAACTTGGCATGAATGATGCTTATGAGGTTTTGACCAAGTGTTACTACTTTGGTGCTGATCCCGGTCATCCAACATGGCCGCCAGCTGGGAACTAAATTTTAACATTGGACCCAAAGGTAAAATGCATACAAAGAACTTCTTTTTTTAGAACCACTGAAATGCTTTAACCCATACTTGGCATTGATAATGCTTATGAGATGCTAACCAAGTATTTTTTTCTTAGGTGCTGATCCGTGAGCGTATATGACCATATCGTATATGGGAAATGCGCACAAAGATCTTCTAGAGAACTGATGAATGGATTTAAATCAAATTTGACATGAATGATGCCTGTCAGGTGCTGACCAAGTGTCACCAGCGGTGAACTTAATTTAACAGAAGATCTTTTAGAGAACTGCTGAATAGATTTAAACCAAACTTTGCATAAATAATGCTTATGAGAAGCTGACAAAGTATTGTTTCTTCGGTACTGACCCATCATCCAATATGGGCTCCAGCAATGAATTAGACCCTAAGGGGAAATGCATACAAAGATATAATAGAAAACCACTGAATGGATTCAATTTAAACATTGCATAAATGAAACTTGTGAGATTTTGACAAAGTTTGTTACTTTGGTGCTGATCCGTCTTCCGACATGGCCACCAGTGGCAAAACTTAGTTTAACAAAGGATCCAATGGGAAATGCATAAAAAGATCTTCTGCTCTGAAACTGCTTGAACAATTTCAGTAGAATTTTGACATGGGTGACTCTCTTCGAAGTTTTATGTTAAATAGCTGCCAGCAGGGAACGTAGATTGACATAGTTTGGAAACTGCATTCAAAAATCTTCTCTGAAACTGCTTGAACAATTTTAATTCAATTTTATAAAAAAAAGTTTCTGATTTTTATGTACATACACTACCAAAGATGGACCATCAATCTGGAATTTTAGTGCTGAGCGATACAGGCTCTTGAGAGCCTCTTGTTTATTCTAATGGCGTTTCTTATAATTGAAAAAACTGCGCTCAGTTGGCCATTCTCCTGTATTTTATTAACCCGTTGAGTTGACCAGTTTGTTTTGTTATCCAATAGTAGACATATATTTAGTCTATGTGTACTAACACAATATCCATGGTTTTAGGGTTTCCTTAGTTGTCTCTCTAAAAGAGCTCTCAATCTTAGTTGTCTCGCTAAAACAGCTCTCAACCTTAGTTGTCTCGCTAAAACAGCTCTCAATCTTTATACGATTTTCAAATAGTTTTTAATTCAATACAATATTGGTCAGTATTTTTTTATCTTTTCTGGATCATATCTAAGAAAAAATGTGGTTCTTTTACTCCAAAATTTCCTCACGAATGTATTAAAGTTATCAGGTACTACTTGATACGGATACTTGATACCTGTTTATTGTGTCCACATCTCATGATTTCATTATACTTTTTTTTTACCTTTGATGAGTGCCCTGTGGTGTTTAGGTATTGCAATAGTCTTCTGTAGGACTTTTGCCCAGCAACGGATGCAAAGAATACTTTGCCAGTTAATTATATGTTTGTTGACGATCAAACTGATATTGGTGTAACATTGCCCGACATCTAGAAGTGAATTCCATTCAAACCGATGCCAGAGGCCGTCTTGAAATTGAAACAACTGAAAGCCTCAGGATGACTTCCTAAATGAAGAACAATAAAAGTGTTGCCGCATTGTTTTACCATGTGTTTGTAGATACTTTGTCTGATGTGCATTTACTCCATATCCCCTCATTGATTATTTCATACAATATGTTTATGGTTAAGTGCCTTTTCGACTAATATCTCGCATTATTCTCCAAACCTGATCGCAAAGTTGGATTATAATTTGAACCTACATTCTTGATCGGAAACACTTCTGTAAAATATGCAGAACTAAAGTAATCTGCAATATAAATCATTTTTATTTTATTTTATTTATCAAGTTTTGTTTTATTATCACCGAGATGATGACACTGGTTGTTGACTTTGAGTACTCGAGACTTTTGTCATCACAGTCGTCAGCATTTCGGTGTAGCACAGAAGACCAGTTCTTTGTATTGTAAAGATATCTAAATTTTTGAATGCTGTTGACATTAAGGAGTATCTACCTATTGTAAAACGCTGTACCCGGGTAGTACTGGCGTTATATTTATGGAGTTTGTTATAAAACAGTGTTTCATACGTTTAATTTTTGGTAGTCCAAATGTTTGATTTTATATGAACCAAAAAGTCAAAACGTATCGAAATTGCTAGATTCAGAAACCCTTAAAGCAATAGTTTTCACAAGAAACTAAGTGTATAAAACGATAACTTCAATTCTAACATTAAGAGTAAACAATCAAATTAAAACTAATTACAAAAAGAAGAAAAAACGAATAAATAACAACTTTGCATTACTGATTACATATTTGTTTTCCTCATTATCAAATTTTATATGACCAATAAAATGACACCAGAAAAAAAATTTGAGGCATTCTATAGGCGACTAACATGTGTGAGAAAAGTTTAAAAAAAAAGGACAAACAACATATGTAAGTAAATAAAAACTACTCTTAAGCATGTATTCTCCTGAGGGGGTCAAAATTTTCCTGCATCAAGTTTTTCCCGAAACCTACATTTTTATAATGCTATGACCCTGAAAAATCATTTTTGAAGAGAAAATCATATGTCCGTGTGCATTTTTGTGCTATAGTCGTTTGAAAACCCGTATTTTTTCACGATTTTGTGGAAATTTCATCAATTTTGGCCTATTTTGGGGCCATTTTTGTCTAAAATATCGATTTCTAGCATCCAGTTTTCTCTAAAAGTTTCCAGATTGTTAGATCTCATGAGTCTGAAGAAATATCACTAATAAAAAACAGAGGTCCGTGATGATATAAGAAAGTTTTGTAAGAAAATGTTGCTTTTTTTAGTCAAATTCAAGACTTTGTAAAATCTGTAAAAATCTAAATTTTTCAAAATTCCCATCAACTGCACAGTCAAAACTCACCATTTTTGTTGTTGAAATAGTTAGACAGCTATATCTTGAAGAACTTAGAAAAGAAATCATTTGAATAAGTTAAATACTTTCCTTAAAAATTTTTTTTTTCACCCCTACCCCAAAATCGGCTAAAGTCTGACAAATTTGGTAAAAATTAGAATTTTCTATTTCTCGAAAACTACTGGTCGTAGGTACATAATTCTTTGACACAATTTGGAAGGGTCATTATATAACATATATCAATAAAAAAATGTCACTTATAAGGCGGGTTTTAAGGATTATTCATAAACGAGATTTGAACGAGACTGAAACCTCAGGAGAATACATCCTTAATATTGATACTGTGCAAAACTTTGTAAGGTACGTCAACAGCCCATATATATATATGCTACGAATTCGACATAATTACATGTCCGAAATAGCTCTTTATTTTACATTTAGTTTTGTTGAAAGAATACTGTTGATTCTGGTGTTGGCCGGGGGGTATTGTTCTCTTCGATGTAATGAATATTTTTCTCCAAAACCCCGTAGGAAGCTGAACAATGGGAGTTGAGGGGTATGAGCTCTTGAATGCACGGTAGATAGCTCATGTTAGACTTTTTAGCGCTCAGACGAAAGGATCTTTTGGCATATAACTATTTAATTTACATTTTTAAACCAACTTTTTTACATATCATATATGCCTATAGTTAGAAGTAAACATTTGCATTTAGCTTCGAAGTATTTAAATCTGTGAAATCACGTATAATGACTATTTTTAGAGAAACACGTTGCTAATCATGCTGCCAAAAGCACTTTTTCACGGATCAGCTGTTTATTGCCATGTACAGTGGCAGTCAATAGAATTGAAAATTTGCATTTATAAACAAGGTTTTCAGAAATGAAACATTTAAAATAACGTTGAAAACGAACCAAAATTGCGTGCCATGTAGTCCAAGGTGTAAGCTATTAGCGAATGTAAGCAGATATGGAAAAGGCTTTCAGGAAAAAGTAATAGATGAGAATTGAAGTAAATTTTTTTTCTGTAATACCTGTCAAGTAATAATGACCAGCAAATTAAACAGTACCAGTGGAACAACGGTTTACTACGTACTGCTTTATGTATTGTTTTGATCTGACTACAGATATGGCAACTATAACAATGGGTATGGTCTGAATAATGTATCTCCTTAGAAACTATGAAAAAGAATTAGTAAGTTCATTTTTTTTAAACTAAAGAGTATATTTAAAGAATAATATATTGTTTAGTTATTAATTTACCTATTTGTGTATTGTGATTGCTTAATAGAAGAATTTTGTCAGGTAAGCGATAAACGTTCAGTATTTGATCTTCAACAAAATATCTTCTATTCAATGGAAATCTAATTTACAAACCGAAGGGATATAGCAGGATCTGCCAATGCACAAAAATACTTTCTAATTTTTGTAAATGATTTCAAGTTTAGTAATGGGATAAAGAACACGCAACAATTGTGGGATAAAACATGAATTTTCAAAAAAACTGTCAAGAATTGCTGGAATACCCCTGTCTGCTGCAAATGTCAAAACATTAGTCGCCATTAGCGAATAAATCTGAACTTCCGAATTCTAAAAATTTATTTCTGATAGCGTTTTTATTGTTTTAAAATCGACGGTCTTAGTGCGTTTACTATTCAAAAGATGAATTTAGATAATAAAGTCTCCAAATTCAAAATAATTTTGCTACATTTCTTTGATCCTTCGGTATTCCAATGTTGTTTATTTCCCAAAAAGCAACTCTTATCCATTCAAACTACTAAAATTGTGTGGAATGTCTATATTTCTTTTGCTTCTCGACCCCATGAATATTGAAAGATTTGACGGAACATCCATAAAATGTATTACATCTTTGGGTGGAAATTAGCGAATCTTTCATGAATACCAAAATTTATTCCTTTACTTTCTTTATCTTACGGGTGTGAATAAGATCATTGACATGATACTGCGCCTCCTTGATAGCAACGTAGACAATATCCTTTTTTAATTTGAGAAAACATATTCTCAAAAATCACGTATTTAAACAGAATAGGGAAAACAATGCAGGAACATGGCTTGATTTTCTTCATCTAGCAAACTTAGCAATATTCTAAATTGATTAATCTTTACATGAAGTGTTATAATATGATGAGTCAAAATGTTAAAAAATTAATTGACATTTATCTTAATTTAGTCCCTTTAGATCAGTTATAAACCAATAGTTACATAAACAATTGATTTTCTATTCCTTATGTATTTAAACAGAGGTTATATTACAAAGTGGTTCTACATTCGTTGAAACACACAAGTTTTTTTTAGCTATCATTAACTATCTAAATAGATAAGTATGCCTTCCAGGATTATCCTCTTCCAAGCAGGATTAATTCTAATGGTTGTAATATACAAACCAAAAGCACAGAGTAACGTAAGACAAGTGACATTTGGTGTCGACGAGAACAAGCAGATTACTCCAAGCCTTGGATATATAACAGTTCACTCTGATTCAATAACAGATTGTTTATTACAATGCTTTTCAGCATTAAAATGTTGCTTTGCAAATTACAGACCGGAAAGTTCGACATGCTTAATTGATTTGTCAGAGAACTGTTGTCCGGTTACAGTACCATTTGTGGGTCAGGTTGTGGCCCTTTCTACACAGTACGGTAAGTATTAAGATTAAAAGCTGAAAAACGGTTAACAGTAATTCATGTTGGTAAATGGTATGTACAGAATCTCGGGTGCCTGGCACCTCTTTGCTTGTTAATAAGGAACTTGTTGATAAAACAGTGCTTTCCATTTTCAGAGACGAAAAAATGATTGTTTTCCACAATTTCAAGGATTTGGCATATACAAATGTATTTATATCAGTTAAATTATCTGAAACCTTATATAAAAACAACCCACCTGCCTCAAATGAAAGGTGGTTGTTTGAAAATGAAGGTGGTTGTTTGATAATAAAGGTGGTTGTATTGGTCACCTTTAAACAGGAATGGAAAACACTGGTTATAAGTTTAGTAATTTTACCTTTTTAATTTTATTTTTTCCAGTTGTAACATGCAAACGTTCGACCAATTAAAATTTTCATTTCGATACTAATTTACAACTGTTGTTGATGTAATGTATCCACATTTCCCCTCAATTCTGCCAAAATACGTAAAAACTATATATGACTGCTCGAAAGTGTTTGGTCTCCAACACTTTTACGATTGTTTAAAAAGGCCACTAATACACCATCATAAGCATCACACCCTCTTTTATACCTCCAAGTTTTGATAATTCAGGATGTCTGAAAACAAAAAAAATCCTACTGCTTAGTGCTAGTGCTCTTTTTCATTTTTGCTTATTTGTTTTGTCTGTGTCATGCTATATTAATTCGTGCTGAGTATAAATTGTCCTGTTTTGGAGTTTCCGATTTTAGAATTTTTTAAGTTTCCCACTTTTGATACGGTATTTGTTTGCCGATGTATATCAAAGCTAATTTCCAAAAAAAAAAATAATAATAATAATAAACCACTGAATTGAAGAAAAAACGTCACTGTTTTTAAGGACATGTCTTTGTTTTAATACCTGTATTGTGTCCGCCCCGGTTATTTTAGCCTTTATAAATTAAAAGATTGCCGAATAATTAATCTAGAATAGTTGATTTCAATGATATAAATTTCATCATCCAAAATGATATACCGTTATCAAGGCTTAACAAAAGGCTTTCAAGAGCCTGTATAGCTCACCTGGGTCATGGCTGACACAATAAATTAAAAATAATCCCAACGTTTAAGGGTCCCATTTTCAAGTTTGTTGATAGACATTGATGTTATATGATCCAAAATTAAACTAAGTTCCCCATTGGCAGCTATTTTGATGGGGCGTAGACCGACTGTCACCTTTCTTGAAGAAGACCATTAAAGGATCATTGTGCCTCACTTTGGTTCCAATTGGCCATGTTCCTTCAGAGGAGAAGATCTTTGAATATGTTTCCCTATAGGGTCCAATGTTAAAACCACGTTCCCCACTGGCGGCCATCTTGAATATGATGTGGACTTGCCGAACACATTTTTAAAAGGGCCACTTAAGGACCATTCTGACAAAGTTTGGTTCCAATTGACCCAGTATTTTCAGAGGAGAAGATTTTTGCAATATTGTCCAATTTTCGACAAAGTTCCCCGCTGGCGTCCATTTTTGATGAAGTGCGAACTTGCCAGACACAATTTTTAAACGGGACCACTAGAGGGCTATTGTGACCAAGTTTGGTTCCAATTGCCGCAGTGGTTTCAGAGAAGATCTTAAAATGCTTTCCCATAGGGTCCAATGTTAAAACCGCGTTCCCCGCTGGCGGCCATCTTGGATATGATACGAACTTGCCAGACCTTTATTTTTTAAAGGGGCCACTCAAGGATTATTTTGACTAAGTTTGGTTCCAATTGGCCCAGTTGTTTCTGAGGAGAAGATCTTTGAATATAGGGTCCATTTTTCGACAAAGATCCCAGTGGCGGCCATCTTAAGTGATTAAACTTGCCCACAAGAAAGGGTGATACGGGAATTTCTTAGACAATTCACTGTCGTGATAAAATATTCAATGGGCGGACTGGATAAAATCAATTACTATCAGACGTTAAAATGCATGTACCTTGACAAAATTGTATGTACAGATAGATTTTTTAACATTCTTCATTTATAGGTCAATTTAGTGACGATTTCTGCATAAGAAACGCAGCGATTCAAAAGTCTTTTGATGTTGCTAAGCAAAATTATGTTGTCCTGAAACAGCACCATTTACCTTTTATACCCACAATCTCAATGGTAATCATCATCACAAGATTTCATTGGTTCAATTTTCAAGTCTACGTATCGATCAGGAAAAGAGGCGTGTCTCCGTTGAAACGGCATTCAAAGAAACCACATGCCCAAGTGAGTAGTGATCGATTTTGTAAACAAAAACAGAAAGTTACACGTCGAAATATGGTCATTTTATTTGATTTATTGAATCCGAACCTCTGCATGTACCCTGCCGACAATTTGCACAATAAAAGGATGATTATTTAATAAAAATGCATACTTTTCTGGTAAATGTCAAGGTATGAGAAACACTACGATCCATAAGTTTATATAAGAGGCAAATTTCCGAAATTATCATTTTTCTTCTAAAATATGCAAAGTATCTTCGATCAAAAACTTTTTGTCATTTGGCTATATGGAAGTCTGTCACATTCACATGAAAAAGTAGAATATTTCATATTATAAATAACTTTTAAAAAGCACATAACAACGGGCCTAAAGAATGCAATTGTTTTTTTTATCTTTTCTAAACGAGAGCTCACATTTTTTTGTTGAAATACCACTAGATATCGGACTGATCAGAGATTAAAAGCCCGCTACTACCTCAGCTAGTTAACAAGAACATCGTTCATTTCTAAAGCTAAAATTTGCAAACAAAGACTTAGGTGCTATCAATATAGGCAATATCCTGCATAAAAACACATGTTACCTCCAAAATACTTCCCTTCCCTACTTCAAGGACTAAACAGTTCCCATTACATCTTACACCTAAACCTATTGCAACCGACATTTTCAATTACAGACGGGCAGTGATAGATGACTTTAAATCCAAACCATCTAATTGTTCTTCCTTCACTTTTTCTATGGACCTGCTGTTCATGTTATTACTCGGGACCTCAGCATTGTTGAAAATGATAAGTTCCAAATGCAAAGGTGCAAAAATATCGTGAACCACAACCTATCAGCTCTTAATATAGTTTCAACCTTTGATGTATGCAGCTGAAGAATATGCCAAACAATAGACGAGGAAGGTGAAGGAAACAAATGAAACACCTTCGTACTGGATCGGGTCCATAAATTCATTTATGATAACTCGTATACGGGCCTCAAGACATCTATGAGCCCAAGTACAAAAACAGATTTAAAGACCCTTTCGGAGCAACTGTTGGAGTTCATTCCTTAAGCGCCTTAGTTTTGAGTGTTGCATTTTTTGGTGTTCATATGTTTTGTAGGTGTGTATTGTCTTCAGTCATCTGACGTATGTCGTTCTTGTTTTGCCTTGTCTCTGGACTTTGATTTATGTAATCTTGACTGTGATTTGTTCCTCTGGTTTCTTCTGACGTTGTTTGGCATCAGTGTAAGTGACGAAAACAATAACCTTTCTTCACTTTATTGGATACCCAAACTCCACAATTGTCCTTACAAGGGAAAGTATGTATTGAAATCAGTACTCCGCAAACTCATTCACCAGTCTTTCTGCATCTAAAAGGGTGAAAGAATACATTCATATTTGGTGTTGAGTAAAGAAAACGCATATTTTTTTCCAACAAGGCACTGATTCCCAGAAAAAGTTTACCAAGGAGGGTATGGTTGCCCGCTAGAATTTTTAATTGACAATATATTTTTAGAATTCAGAGGAAACATTTCCCACAGACAATCGGATTGCTAATGGATACTAATTGCGCGCCACCTCTGGCATTCGTATGAAGCCAGGTTCATACAGGGGTTAGTTCAGTGTAAAAAAAAATCTGACAGCTCCTTTTAATTTCATTTTCGGGTACATACATGTTTCATCTTAAACCATTTCTCAATTTAAGGATTATCTTCAACTCATTTAACCAAACGAACTGCACATTAAAGAAACCACTGCAGATAAACTAATATCAGTATGTTACCTGGATCTTTACATTTCCATTGACAGCTCAAGAAAATTACACAAGCGATGATTTTGACTTTCCAATTATGAATTTTGCATTTTTGAATAGTGAAATAACCACATTTCCAGCAAATGGAGTTAACATTTCATTGCTCATTCGCTAAGGTCGTGCATGTAATGTACGTCGATTTCGTCAAAAGAGCAAAATGCCATCTCAAAAGCTACTTAGCCAGGGTTCTGTTCAATCACTGTTACTTTTGTCACCAAAAAGTTGTACGGCCGTCATGACGATTTGACAGATCGTTACAGTGTGTCATTATCACAAATGAAGATGAACATCATTCAACAGATCCCGCGTTAGTACGGGATGAAACATATACCGAATTCAACATTACATCAGACATTTCACTTACAGTGTTACGGGTCTGGCATGCGAAGCATGTCATGTTTACCCCTCCGGACTAATGACGACACTCCTGATTTTTAGGGGTCTGTATTTCTTGTGCCGATATATTATTTTCTGTTTCTTTCGTCTTCGTCATTTAGGTTCCCTGTTAATATCTGATCCATATATTTATTTGGAAATTATTTTTGAGTCCATGTGTAAATGTACGCATTTTTCTCTGAGTTGTACGTAATAAAAGAGAGTGTAAGACTACAAACTGTTTATATATTTAGGCTAATTATAATATAAATGTCAATCTAAATATAAATCTAACATGTTGATATTTTTGAGCTTTGTTATTGTCAGTTTAAGTTTAAGACAGTGTCTAAAGGTGCAACAAGTTGTGCAGATGAATGATATACTTGAAGTAAAGACCGAATACGACAAATGACTAGACGATGATATGCCTCACATTAGGCATGTTAGGCATTCACGATACGCTACGCTATATATAAATATCAAAATACCGAAGTTACTGTTAATTTATTTTCTGCATATGCGCATTTCGACAACTTATGTCTCATCAGTGCAGATAAAACCAAAACCTTTGGAAATCCATTAACCGAAACGTGTAAAATCTGATGGAGAACAAATAACCAAAAGGGTCTAAATAGAAAAGCCAAAATTCAGCTAAGGACAGAGCTATGCATGAGGGAGATACTCCTTAGTTTTAAACACAATTCGGTAAAATTAAGATATTGCAAATTTAAATAAAATCGGTTTTCGGGTCAGCACCGAAGTACTGACTACTGGGTTGGTGAATACCCTCGGGGACTAACAGTCCACCAGCAGAGGCATCGGCCCAGTGGTAATAAATATAAAAAAACCCAGTGGTAATAAAAATCAAAATATCAATATATATGTGAAGAAATGATTTCTTGTTTAATAAAATTTATCTTTCTCATTGTCCATGACTTATATTCGGCAGACAGTTGGCCTTATATCCTTTTGGTGAGAAGGCCATATTCGTTTACTTGACAACTTTCGAATTTTTAATCGGTTTTTATCTTTTTAGAGGCAGTTTCAACTGTTTTGCAAAATATTATCCTGGGAGCGATACAACTATATGTAGAGAGGTTTATTCTTACATTCTCAACAATAAAAGGGGTGATAGGGGACCGTGTTAAATATTTAATAACGATGCATTCAACGTTATGTTTCAATTTGAAAAAAAGCATGAAATACCCTAGTTGCATAATAAACAGTAAATTCACTTGTTTCAATGAGTGACCTCACACCAGCAGCATTAGAATCAAATGATATGGAAAGCCATTATCAAAAAGTAGTGAACAAAGAAGTACTCACTACCAAAATATCGAAATAGGAGGCCAAATCCAGTACCAAAGACATACACCGAGTGTAATACACGGAATGAAGCCTCAGTACTTTAAAGTGGTTAAAATTTGGATGACCTCTTTGATAGCGACAGTAAATTTCTATCAAAAGCAAGGTAAATTTTTCGCGTCTGACTTTTGGATACCCTCTTGTGCATTAGCAGTGGCATCGACCCAATGGTTTCAAAATACATAAATACTCCAGTTGCTTAATAAACAGGAAATTTCGTTATGCGTTACGCGTTTCTGAATAAGTAAATACCGAAGTTACTGTGAATTTAGGTTCAGCATGTGCGCATTTCGACAACTTATGTCTCTTCAGTTGAGATAAAATCTAAACGGTTGGAAGACCATAAACTTTAAGATAATTTAAAACTGAAAGAGAACAAATAACCAATGCGATCTAAATGTGAAGCCAAAAGTAGTAAAGGACAGAGGGAGATACTCCTTAATTTTCAACAAAATTTACAAGGTTCCAAATAGGATCGGCTTTCGGGTCAGCACCGAAGTACTGACTACTAGGTTGGTGAATACCCTCGGGGACTAACAGTCCACCAGCAGTGGCATCTAAACGGTTGGAAGACCATTAACTCAAAGATGTTTAAAAACTGACATAGAACAAATAACCAATTGCAAGGAGTAACCTCTCATCAGCAGCATTAGAATCAAATAATATGGAAAGCCATAATCCAAAAGTAGTAAACAAAGAAGTACTCATTTAAAAAAATATCGAAATAGGAGGCCAAAAGTTGGTCATTTTATTAGAGTTAGATATATTTATCACAGACTGCATGGTTCTCATTACTCAATTGTTGAAGTATTTTTTCAGTTCCAGCAACTTGTGATGGATGTGTAACATTTGGGTCTTCAACGTATAAAATTAATGAGAGCGCATTGGCGTGGCAGGACGCCGTGGTAAGTATATCTAAAATACATCATCTAAAAGTACCTGTATTTGACTTAATTTATTTGGCGACAGATTGTATTTGACCTTTGGAAAAATTATTACTATTTTTCACTTTGTTTCTCATTGATCCTCATTCAGTCAGTCGACTTACTTCACCAATTTGGTACGTGCATTTAAACTTAACAGAAACGATTTACTTAATCAATAGAAATTCCAAAAAGCTTGCATTATCATTTTAAAAGCAATTACTGTTGATTTCAAAAAAATTTCAACATTTAATTGAACTATATCAAAAATGAATTAACTACTTTTTGTTCAGCTTGATCCATAAAAGTTTTATCTCCTCCCGGAACAAAAGGGCCATCACAAAAAAAAAGAGAATTAATTTTGATGAGTCAATATATAACAATGATGTACTAATGTATAATTCTCACAGCATGAATACAGCAGAATACGTATCATCGATTATATAAGTACGATCTGCATGATTATTTTTTTATTTGGTTTTGGCAGGTGTCTGATATACTCAGATTCAGCATATGTAAAAACATAGACTTAAGGATGGTCACTCCATAAGTTTATGATATCAAGGTTTTGAAATTAGTATCTTTTTTTATTAGAACATCGATCATACATCATTTTAAGCAATAAGTGTGCCTGTTTTGAAATAAAATTGTGTGAAATTTTGCGGGAAACCGAACTCCTCTTGATTTTTCATATTATTAACTTTGCATTAAGACAATCGACCCTTGAAATACAATGAAGATACATCAAGAATTTCATCCAATTTTGTCAAAAGTTTATTCAAGATGTATACAACATTTTTGAAAAGTAAAGCGGGGTCAGTGTGCAAATTTTTCTAATGCATTATGATGAATAAAACATGAGAATTCCGAAACTCAGAGACAGTTTCAAAAACCTGAGGAGTGACCATCCTTAAGTGATATCCACAATAAGCAATGAAGGGATATGGAGTAAGGCACGGACCATTTGATTTTCGGGGAGGGTGGGCTTGTATTTTTTAGAAAAAAAATTTCTGGCCCTGACTTTTGCCAAAAAAAATTCTCTGGCCAGCATCTGGGTTGAAAAAAATAATCTGGCCCTGATCCTGTCCATTAGAAAAAAAAGACCGGCTCAACAAAATTTTCTAGCATTGTGTATATGGGGAAAAAATAATCTGGAAAAAAATTTCCCGGGTATGGTGAAAATCCCNAACCCCCCCCCCCCCCCCCCCCTGAAAATCAAATGGTCCGTGCCTAAAGTCCTAGTGGATATATAAATTTTTAATAATTTACTTTTTTCATCGTTAGTGGTGGCAATATTACTGATTTGTCCTGGATAATGTATGAATATTATAAAGATTTACAATTAAAACTATCTCAAATATCAGATGAGACTGTATTATCAGTTTCTTTTTGGCCCCAGTGTCCATGATTTACCTCTGTTTTTGGAGGAAATAAACTGTAAATTGAAGTCAGCAGTAAATAACTAAAAATATTATTAGCCGAGTTGCAACGAAGTTGAACTCGGCTATTGGTTTGGTGTTGCGGGCGGGCGGGCGGGCGTCAAACATTGGTTTCCGGATAATAACTCAAAAAATTACATCCAATTGAAATGAAACTTGGATATGTTGTTGGGTACCAAGAGGGGAGGATCCCTATTGATTTTGCAGAAATTAGGTCAAAGGTCAAGGTCACACTTACCAAAAATAGACTGAAAATTTGAGAAAAATTTGGTTACTGGATCATAACTCAAAAAAGTTTACATCCAATTGAAATGAATCTTGGATATATTATTGGGCATCAAAAGGGGAGGATCCCTATTGATTTTGGAGAAAGTAGGTCAAAGGTCAAGGTCACACTGACCGAAAATAGACTGAAAATTTGAGAAAAATTTGGTTTCCGGATGATAACTCATAAAGTTTACATCCAATTGAAATGAAACTTAGGTATATTGTTTGGTAGCAGAAGGGGAGGAACCCTATTGATTTTGGAGAGAGGAGGTCAAAGGTCAAGATCACACTGACAGAAAATAGACTGAAATTTGAGAAAAATTTGGTTTCCGGATGATAACTCAAAAAGTTTACATCCTATTGAAATGAAACTTGAATATATTATTGGTTACTAGGAAGAGAGGAACCCTATTGATTTTGGAGGAAGTAGATCAAAGGTCAAGGTCACGGTGACCGAAAATAGACTAAAAATTTTTGAAAAAAATGGTTTCGGGATGATAACTCAAAAAGTTTACATCTAATTGAAATGAAACTTGGATATGTTGTTGGATACCAGGAGGCGAGGAACCCTATTGATTGTGGAGGAAGTAGGTCAAAGGTAAAGGTCAATGAAGGTCACAGTGACTGAAAACAGATTTATATATTGAAATGTCAAAACATGAAACCAGAAAAAAGACCTTCTTGAAAATTCTTAGAATTTTTGATATTAGGTAGGAAAGAAATTAAATAGACAATTTTAGAAAAATTCGGGTCTTCACATTAACTTGGTCACATGATATTTGAAGTTGCAACTCGGCTTGTGCATCCTGGTGCCATTTAGATTATTTTACAAATTAAATGTACAGTAAATAATTAAAAACGCCCAAATGTATCTGAAAACCGATTTGTATGAACCTTTCCATAACTAAATTTCACAAAATTTTGCTGACAACTTACGAATACCTCCCTCATGCATAGCTCTGTCCGTAGCTGAATTTTGGCTTTTCTGTTTGGATCCTTTTGGTTATCTGTTCTCTATCAGCTTTTCGGTTAACGGACTTCCAAATGTTTTGGTTTGATCTGTATTGATGAGGCATAAGTTGTCGAAATGCGCATATGCAGAAAATAAATGAACAGTATAAACTTCGGTATTTTGTTAATAGTATTCACAAATAAAATAAACCATAAAGGATTTAAAATCAAACCCTGAGAAATGCATTTTCTCAACATTTCTTTCTGCATGTTTTACAAATCTGAAACACCTGATTTATGAACTTAACAATTCAAGTGTATCAGAAGACCCACAGATTTTACGTTTGGTGAAAAATTAAGGCTAATATCATATATCATAGGACGTTTTTACCCCAGGGAATCGTACATTCGGGAGCTTAAGTTTATAGTCTTTCTGTTGGTCTGCAAAAAAACACTTTAACATTGGTTATCTTTTGAATTCTAAGTAAGTAATATGATATTTTGAATGTGTACTCCTTGTTGCTTTTGGAATCCTCGTGTCTCTTCGCGTCTTTAATAGTGTTTTCCGTTGTGTAATTGCAAATGAAATTCATTACGCTTGACTCATTTTATTTTTTTAAGTGCTGTATCCCTTTCATGAAACATTTGAATTGATAAGAAGGTTCACTTTTTTGTCAGTATCCAAATTGTTTTTTTTTATTGCAAAAAATATATATTTTTTCAGGATACATGTAAATGCCTTGGAGGTAAACTATGTGAAATAGAAACTGTCGAGGAAAACACTTTTATTAAAAATGAACTAACCAACAGAAACAGCGCTGGTGAGAAAAAGATTTTATGAAATATTCATGAAGGGATATGGAGTAAATGCACATGAGACAAAGTCTCTTCAAAAATATGGTAAAACCAAGCGATGGAACAACGCTTTTATTGCTGTTTTTCGTCATGAAGTTACCATGAGGCCTTCAACAATGAGATTTGCTCATACTTCATATAAATTTCAAGACTGTCCCTAGCACAGATATTGGCGGAATTCGTTGCTAGATGTCAAACAACGCAACGTACATGCATCATTCCTTTTGTTCATGAACGTGTGAATTTCAATAAACATAAAAATAACTGGCAAAGTGATCTTACAGTCGCTGTCATCGGTAGCCCCACAAAAAGACTACAAGAGGAAATAAGTCTAAGTTTGAAACGGAACAAGACAGTAACAGTAATGTTACAGAAGTAATCAATACATCCTCAAGCCAATACCATAGCCAAACGACAGGAGAAGGAAAAGTCCAAAATCCATAAACTTTTCAATGTAGAAGAAAAGAGGAAAGAGATAGACAGAAATAGAAATGTATAGGCATGCAACAAAGATAAGTACCGGTGTAAAACTCATAAAATTCGGAGGTATTATCAGGTGCTCTTTAAATATTTCGATTATAGGTATTATATTCATTTGTTTAAAATATTGTTTTTTACCAACCCAATGTGAGCGAAGCGAACGATGGTTGGTACTTGTAAACACTTTTCGTCCTGAAGCGGAAGTGGGAAGAGCTAAAGCTGTATACGAGGTTTCGAACTGAAATCGCAAGTCGCGCCAAAGGCGCGACCACACCAGAAAAGATATTAAATGATGAAATAAATAGTATTAACAATTTATCAGTATGATTCGTGCCGAAGTCACGACCGTATAAAACAGACAACTCGTTTGTATTTTCGAACACGAGATCACACGAGACAACGCGTGATCACACGAGACAGACAGTTTCGTATGTGTAAATTAATGATTATGGAAGTCAAAATGTCTTGCCGAAGGCACGAATAATATGAACAAATTGATACAACTGTCGTGCGACCATTACCAACATAAATAAAGAAAAAAGTGTGGTTCCCCATGACAACGCGTTCGTCATTTGGCAAACATCGGGTTGCCCTTGCAACGAATTTCCCCAAGTATTTGAGTCAATTTAAAGACGTGCCGAAGGCACGACCACTATGATAAGGATAAAACAGTCCTGCTGAAAGCACGAACATTGTGATTAATAGCAAACAATGAATAGTGTCGGTGTGCAAAAGCCAAAAGGCACCCCGGCCTTAAGTTAGTTGCGGGACCGTAGCTCAATGAGCTTTTATGGTCCCTTTGCTGATTTTTTGACAGTTGCGGATCATATGGTCCGCCAAATCTGAAAAAAAACAAAAGGACCTATAGAGCTACGGTTCCGCAGCTAGCCTCAAGTATGATGACACGAATGAAAACAGGGAGCACGGATGTCATGACAACGTAAATAAAGATGGCAGTAAATTGTTGACAAATGTTCATGCAATCATTTATCAAAAATATGCCCATGTAACAACAGTGAGTTCTACGACGATGAAACTGCTATGAATGATATATGTCTTACCTTGAAGTTAGATATTCCTTTTCCTTGCCTTTATACGTAGACCAAGGCTATTTGATAGCCTACTGGTGTGAATATTTGACTGAAAACTTTCAAAATGAATTGGCATTACGCTTTAAACATAATAATGCTCATTTTTTTTTTTTTGAAAATCGTCAATCTTCAAATGAAAACAACTAAGCGTCTGCTTATGTACGCCGGAAATATATGTACAAGGGCCGACAACTACAGAAGTGCTGTTGAGATTGCAACGTATTCAGAGATCGCATAAACTGGTGAAATCTATATTTTGGGATCGTGAATTATAAAATAATCAGACTAGGTGTAAATTTGAATATTTTACTATGAATTGGAGAGTATATATAGGGAACTTGAGCACATATTTTTTTATACGATGACCAATAGACCAATGATGTGAAAANGGGGGGGGGCTTAAATATAAGTATTTCCGCACTGCTTTATATTTTTATTGAAGAAGTTCAAGTTTCACATGTCTCAAGTTAACCCCCTCTCGCAGCTGTGCTGCAGTTTTCTTGCTTAAAGAATAATTGCTTGATTTAGTTAGAGACAGGCATTGTGTCTGCATTGGTTTTATAGAAATTTGATACGTCATCCGATGCATTTTTGCTGCCGGGTAATAGTCCTGTGGTGGAATGAACAAACGCTAAACAGGTGCTTTGGTTTTTAAAACGCCAACGTTTCTACAAAACTTGTCCATTTAAATGTATGTGTATTTGTAAGGATGCATTGAATAAATAATTGAAACAGCTGATGTTAATCTCCCTTGAAATAGATTTAAAAAAGGTTAATGGTTCTCTGAGGTTGGACAATTGCTTGTTTTCAATTAGGTTTTTGATATTTTTGTTCATCGATTTCCAATATTTCCTGTCGATGCCGAGGAGGCATCCGTATCCAAAATAACCATTCAGCCCATTTAAATTACTTTTACTGTTAGTTTACATATACTTTAAACGTCTCCTTTTTTGTATTCTTGGGATATGTTTTTATTTATATCTTATTTTCTAGATCTTTGTGATAAATCAAAAGACTTTTTGAAATATAAAAACGTTTTTGCAGCTCGAAAACAACCCAATCAGTGCATCGCGCAGTGCTTTTACAATTGTTAGAAATGGCGATATTTCTTTATTTCTCTGCAATTATTGATACACCCATTATGTTCACCTATGATAGCTCTTTAATTTTGCATTTCAGCGATGGGTTATTGGTTAGGAGGTTACAATTACAATAATGACATGACTTTAGAATGGATCAGCAACCCTACAGAGGAAATGATATTTAGCGACATAAAGAGTGGCGAACCGAATCAACCATTCGCACAACTTTGCTTAACAGCTTGGAAATCCTTCTCCTATCAGTGGGGAGACTACCTTTGCTTTACCCCATTGCCATTTGTATGTGAATTTAAAAGGCAATGATGCTTCTACGACACAAAACGATATCGATGTTATTTCCTGTCATACATAACACTTCATAGTTACATTGTGTTATTAACACGCCAGTTGTCTGTTAGTGTCATGCGTTGATCTTTTACATATCAATTAATATTCAATGATCTAGCATTAAATTGTTTCATTTAAACTGTTTTTTGGCTAGGATTTAACTTTGGACATATAATTCCCACATCACCATAGATGTATGCATAACAAGAACGCTTACCCTGTCGACGCCCGCAGTCTCACTACTTAGAAAGTTTATGTAGACATGTATAGTTTCTCAAGGCCGTATAAGTTGAGTGGTTTGATCAAACAAAAACATGGCCGCCAGCACGGATTATAGTTTAACTTTGAACCCTACAAGAAACTCATATTTTTAACATCTCTTCTGAAACAACTGATGCAAATTCAACCAAAGAATGATTTCTTTGGAGTCCTTCACAAAATTGCTCATTTTATTTCGACCCGACATTAAACATAGATGCCAAAGTGAAAAAGAGTTTAACACTGGACTTCATTAAAATGATCTGCTCTGAAATTATTAAAGCAAATTTCACTAAACTACTTTGGAATGATCTTTACGTTTTGTCAAATGCTTTTCTTATCCAAGATAGTGGTTAAAGAGTTGGTGGTCTTTCTGTATAGAGTTTTATTCGTATGTTTATTATAATATAGGGAAACGGGATAGAGAAAGGGGAGGTTTGGGTACCAATAAACCGGTTTAACCCAACCACTGGCTTTTGCTAGTGCCTGTACCAAGTCCGGCTATCCCGAGTTCCTATCGTTGTTTATGTTTGCCTGTTGTCTTCATTATTGGTTTTCTGGTAATTGTGGCATGTGATTGTAGTTTTCGGCCATTGTAGGTCCTTACTGTTATCCAATTGAATATCCTTTACAGAGATTGCTATTTATATAGGCCTAGTAGGATCTGACAAAACATGGCTTCCTCCATAGAAAATAGTTTCTCATTGGATCCTAAGGGAAAATCATATATTGATCATGTCCTCTGAGATCAATGAAGCAAATTCAATCAAACTTTACAGGAGTGATGTATGGAAGGCCTCTTACTAAAATTGTTCATTTTGTTCTGATCCCATAAACACAAGCGCGGAACAATCCTATGGGAAATTCATCACTTACATACATTATCGGCTCTGAAACTTTTGAAGCAAAGAAATAAACTATATTGAATGATGTATGAAAGGTTTTATACAAATGCTCATTTCAATTGGATCCGACAAAAACATGTTTCCAGTATCGAATGTACCTTAACATCGGCCCCTTTGGAGTATAGAATGTAGTCAATTTATAACTTTTTTAGACTCACATTATGGTCTAAAAACCAGATAAAACATTTAATCTAGTGAAATTTCTACTTGTTTTGCTTGCGACGCACATTCTTTGTCTGTTTTATTGTATAGCCAGGTAATTTATTAACTCGGTTTATACTACTCGAGGTTAGACAAACTTCAACTCTGTTCGACTTTAGATTTAAATTTTCACTTCCCTCTATATTGTTTTGATATCCTCTTGACAAACAGAGAAGCTAAATTTATGCATTCTGATTTTGCTATTTTTTTTCTTGAATATTTTGGGGTACATGACTTGCGATATTGTCGTTAAAACTTTGTATTTGATTTGGAGAGTCGTCAAGTACATTCAATCCATGAGTAATAGATCTTGGTAATGACTCATTTTCAATTTGGGGAAAAACAAATGCATTACCTTGCATGACTGGTTGAGGAATATTAATATTCCCTCTTAAATCTGTCATCAAAGGATCTTGACTGATGCCAATACTTGGAGCTGTACTAATACTTGCCAATCCAGAACCAGAATACAATGCACCATAATTAGGGATCAGAACTGAAGAACTGGTACTGATCGGACAAGCCACAGTTGTTGAAATTTGGCTACCAGTAAAACTTGGCAATACTGCAGGATTAGTAATTGTAGTACTAGAAGTAACCGGGCAGGCCACATATGTTGAAGGTTGATTAGCAGTAGTTATGGTTGTTGACGATGGTAATGATACAGTTGACCTAATGTGTGAAGTCTTTGGCTGTGCGATCACTCTATGTTTAGCTGCTGCAGCTTTTGTGGGAGGGCTACCCCTCTGGACTGGTTTCCTCTTTCTTGTTGAGTGCCTGTACGTATTTATTTATCTGAAACTTAAAAAGCAAAAAAATCAATAACCACTCAAACAAGAAGAGCTATTGTCGACTCAAAATAATTGAAATTCAGTATTGTAACCATACATTGTGTATAATAAACATACTATTAATAACTTGTAGTTGTAGGTGTAAAATTGTATGTGTGCGACTCTTGAACACTATTTAATACTCCCGTGTTAACCTTGCACAACGTGTTTATTACTACACTAGGTTGTATGCTAGTACGTTCAAGAAAAAAAGAACGTGGCCGACCGCATTACTGATGCGGTTCAAATTGTAACACTGCGTTAAAAAAAAAAAAAAAAAAAAAAAAAAAAAAAANGGTCCATGCAAACAAATAATCCACATCTCCGTTTTGGGTAAAAGAGCGTTTGGTGCTGACTGCAAAGTAAATAACCACATGATGCTGGCTGCAAAAATCAAAAAGGAAGATTGATTGCGTTCATCTGAACAATCTGCATTGACGTTTAAGATTACGGTACAAATTAGTCAATGGTTTATGTATCTCTATATATTGAACAATATTTTGTCATTTGTGAGATTCTGGTCCACGATGTTTGATGATAAAAATTTTCGGCACAAATTTCATCACCTTATTGTCTTCAAGAAATTTCTAGAAAGGAAGTACAGTGTATAGATGTGAAGAAAGGAAAGATTTATTTTGCAAAGAATAAATTGAGGATTTTAAGGTTAAATCTTATTGCGGCCAAGGATATAATACAATTTAAGCTACATACACTTAAATTTACTTTATTAACTCGGTTTATACTACTCGAGTTTAGACAGACTTCAACTCTGTTCGACTTTAAATTTAACTTTTCACTTCCCTCTATATTGTTTTGATATACTCTTGACATTGTTTACGATTTTATTACATCTGCAAAATATAACATAAGCAAAAAGTCAGAAAAGGAAATATAGAATGAAAAATAAAACACCATGGCAACACAGAGACGACACAAGTGGAGGAAAATGACAAAGACAATACAAATAAACAATAATGAATAGATTTATAGAACACAACACAACAAAAACTGGAGGTACCAGCACGCTTCTTGTAAATATATCTTTGAAAAATTCCTGGTTTTTATCTAATCAATTTCACAATTTTACAAAATTTTGTCTAAACTGACAAAATACTGAAGTCACTATGAATTTATTTTCTGCATATGCGCATTTCGACAACTTATGTCTCTTCAGTACAGATAAAGACTAAACGCTTGGAATACCATAAACTAAAAGATATTTAAAACTGATAGAGAACAAATAACCAATTTGATCTAAATATTAAGCCAAATCAGCCAAGAATAGAGCTTTGCATGAGGGAGATACTCCTCAGTTTTCAACGAAATTTACAAAAATTTTAGATATTGTAAGGTTCCAAATAGAATCGGCTTTCCGGTCAGCACGGAAGTACTGACTACTGGGCTGGTGAATGCCATCGGGGACTAAAAGTCCAACAGCAGAGGCATCGACTCAGTGATAACAAATAACAACATACCGAAGTCACAGTGAATTTATTTTCTGCATATAACTAAGGAGTATAGACTCGTGCATACCTCTGTCCTTAGCTGTGTTATGGCTTTTGTATTCTGATAATTTTGGTTATTTGTTCTCTATCTGCTTTTATACGTATGTCGGTTAATGGACTTCCAAAATGTTTTGTTTTGATCCGCACTGATAAGACAAAGTTGTCGAAATGCGCATATGCAGAAAATAAATTAACAGTAAATTCGGTATTTTATTATTTATCCTAATTGCGTATCTTATTATCAAAAATACTTCAGTTGGCAATTCTTCTGTATTACATTTACCCGTTGAGTGGACCTGTGTGTTATTTTGTCCCAGTAGTAGACACATAACAATGTCTGAAATAAATCTTTTCCAGCAGCGCATTCCGCTCTAACCAGTGACATGGGCCATGTTGAACTTGATATGAGGTATATGATCAAAGCTCATTGTTGAAAGCCTCATGATGACTTCAAGATGAAGAAGAACAAAAATAAACGTTGTTCCATTTCTTGGTTTTACCATGTATCAGCATTTACTTCATTGGCGGATCCAGGGAGGGGGTCCAACCCCCTTTTTTGGACAAATCATGTATTTTTCAATGAACATCAGTCGTAAGAATTTCGGTGCAGGCCAGAAAACCAGTTCTTTGTATTGTAAAGATATTTCAATTTCTGAGCGCTGTGAACGCGCTGTACCTGGTTGATGCTGGCGTTACATTTAAGGTTTTTTGTTCTAAAACAGTTTTTTTTCAACCGTTTGTTTTTAGGTCGTCCAAATGTTTGATGTAATATGAACAAAAAAAAAAAGATAACAGGAGACAAATATAAGTCTTATTCTTAATGTTCGAAACATGTCTCCAGTGCCTTTAGGGTCCCGATTTTATCAAATATTAAAATACAGAAAGATATCCATTTTAGGACAGCATGCTGCTTCATGATTTATACAGTGTAAATGTTTTTCCTAAGAAACTAATAGGCGTATAAAACGATAACTAGAACCCTCATATTACTGATATACAATCAAATTTTAAACCGAAAAAACCTTGCATTACATATTTGTTTTCCGCTTCACAAATTTTATATGAACAATACAATGACATCAGAAAGAAAATTTTAGAGAATATATAGGCGACTAATTTGTGTGAGAAAAGCTAAAAAAACGGACGAACAAACTATGTAAGCAAATAAAATGCTACAAGCGAAACTACGCTTAATATTATAGTATGCGAATCTTTGTCAACGGCTCATATTTTTTTTTTGGTTTTCATATTGCTAAGGGTGTGTCATAATTGCATGTCCGAACTTGCCCTATTTCACATTCAGTTCTCTTAAAAGAACATTCTTGATTCAGCTGTTCTCAGGGGCTGTTGTTGTCCTCAAAGTCTTAATTATTCCTAATAAATATTTAAAAATAACTAAAAACTTCAATTCCAGCTAATTTCTCATTGGGGATATTTTGAATTTCCATCTTCTTAATAGAATATTGAATGTAGCGAATGTCTAACTTTTTCAACTAATTCTATGGTCTACAAAACAGATGAACAATCAACTCTGGTGAAAATCATTGCCCGTTTACCTTTCTCTTTACATTTTTTGTTTGGTAGGGCGTTTAATTGCTCAGTTTAGGAAGTTCCGGTTAAGACATTTTTTTCAACTTTGTACGGCTTTTCTTAGTTTAGATGAAATTGATCCATTCAGTGTATGGGCTCTTGCTCTTTTTTTTTGCTCTTTTGCTTCGATTTTGTACTCTTTTCTTCAAAATGCTTGATCTTTAGAAAATTTCCAAAAAGATACTGAAGTTGACCTTTCTGTTTACATATGTGTTAACGCATTTTAACTTCTTCGGTTTCCAATCGCTCAAATATAAAATGGGGTATTTCAAACACCAGTATGAATCCAGATTTAGCCAATATACCTTCCATTACTGCGTAGTACACGTATCATTTTAAAAATCGGCGCAAATGAAAAATTATTTTTTCTAATTCGGTGCAAATGTCATATGCCCCTGGAGATCAACGGAGAAAGCTAAGGGCTAGTCAATGTTTTTTAATATATGAATGTAGTCTATCAAATAAATGATTCAAATTCACAATATCTAAATTTAACAAAATTTTGTATTATCTCATATGTAGCTCTGTTCTTAGCCGATTTGGATTTCGTTTAGATCCTATCGGTTATTTGCTCTCTATCAGCTTTTACTCATATTTCGGGTTTTCAGTCATCAAAATGCTTTAATTCGATCTACACTGAAAAGACACAAGTTGGCGAAATTGACATCTGCATGTACTAAATTTACATTTACTCCTGTATTTTGTTCTGCAAATAAGAACAAGACTTGGTTGGTTAAATCATGTATTTGTAGAGACTTTGTCTTAAGTACACTTACTCAATACCATTTCATCGTTAATTATATGAAGGCGATCGATTAGTATTATTGTAACTTGATTGGCGGGACGGAGTATAACAACTAATCATGGACAAACTGTGCTTAAAGGGGAATAAAGGGGAAATATTAACAACATTCATGTCCCATCCATTGCCTGCTACAATGAACAAATTCCCCTTTACAGGTCACACGATCATATATCTTTCTACATATGAGTTATTTCTCTTTGAACATTACTTATAGAGCCAAATCAATTGGCTAGCAACTGGGAGTCGATGCTGTTTTAAAGACTGTGCAGTTTACCTTGGCTGCAACAAGTGCGTGTATGTCACAGAAAATGCTCTTTCTGTCAGAATATATAATCCTTATCCTGGGTTGTGATATCCTGTCTTTTTTCTCTGTTTTCGTTTTTTGGTTTACATGTTTGTCATATTGATGGCTTGGATATGATTTTATTGTCTATGAACGGAAGCCTTAGTGAATAGCGTACATGTATGTAAATATAGAAAGAGTTCAAAATTGATATCGAGGTAAACATTTAATCATTTAAGCCAACATTTGAATATATACTGAACACCAAAAGAAACGCAGCACTAACCTGTATTTCTTGTACCTTAAAAGTCAAAAGGTAATATATCTTCAAATACTTGTTAGATCATGTTCAATTTTTTTTCACATTGTTTCTGTAAACATGTTAATAAAATTCTGAGAAAATGAAAGAATTTTGATGACTCAATTCTTAATTTCTCTCTCTCTAAAAAAAGTGCAAAAATGGCGTAAAACAATGAAAATTTAAACCTTTGTGCTCCTAACTGTAAGACATGGACAGGAATTACTGCTTTGGTAACTCTGGACAATATAAAACCTTACAACAAGGACACTATACGCAATGCAAATCCTGGACTTTTGATTATGTACACTTTCCATACAAACTGTTGCTGCTGCTTCATAATGGAAATTGTTTTGACAAAAATCGGCTTGTTTGTTTAAGACCTTTGAAATTTATTAAAAAATATACGAGGAATTAAAAAAGTGTAAATATGGCAGAAGCTGAGAGGCGAGTTTCTTCTGATGTTCAACACATTTTCTTGTGATATGATATATTGGTTTTTTTTATGAAATAATGGAATGATTGATAACCTATTAATAAAAAGTGGCCCATTTAAATGAAAACTCGCATATTGTTTTCATCCATTAACTGAGTAAACAAATCAATCCAAAAATTGCTTTTTATTAAAAGTATGTTGTAAATGTAATTGGAAAAAACAAAAGCTCGGCAAAAGATTTAACTTTTTGATAAAAAGCATGCAGAGATTTAATAAAAAATAATTTTCCACAACCAAACAATCCAATAATATTTTTCCAAATATCGACCTCCATTTATGTTTTATGTTAAGAATAAAGGTGTAGCTATTGCAAACCTGTATAAGCTAGAATCGGAGCTGTAAGTTCGATGTCTTTCATAATCGAATTTTTGAGACATGGAATAAGTTGTTTTATTGTTTTAATATACACAAAAGTTAGATATACGGAAACGTATCCAAAGTTTACGTTTATAGTTGAAGATAACAAACACATTTCACAGAGTTCTAGCCTTCAAGTTGTAAATTCAAAATCAGAATTACACTGTGCATTACAATGTTTATCATTATCATATTGCTGTACTGCAAATTATAGACAACAAGAATCAGAGTGTTACCTTGATATATCTGGTGAATGTTGTAAGGATACTGTACCAGTTATTGGCGAAACTTTCCTTCATTCGTATACGTACTGTGAGTAAGATATTTACTTATATTGGAACACTCTTTTTTTATTTCCATTTTATTCTCAAACATCTACAACTTCTTTTTTTTATTTGTGATTATATTTCACTAATTCAATGTCATATAAAAACCACAACAAGTCCTTATATCTTAATCTATGCACCTATGCACGCGTAAATTCTTATATTTTTCACAAATGGAGGTAAAATTAAGGGTCTTAAAATCACGTAGAGCTTAACAAACAGAATATTATACATGTCCAAAAATTAATTACCCTGAAATAGACACAAGTTTCCATTGCGAATTGTTAATTTTCATTTATTTTTTCACTTGTATCGACAATTTTTTTTTTCAAAATGAGCATTATTTTTGGGGGGAAGAAAGCCTCCTTCAGAATATTGTTTTCATCATTTTGGCAGCCAAAATATTTTTTCACAAAAAATCAGCTCCAAAATATTTTTAAAAAAAACATAGCCCCCCCCCCCTTTTCAAGTAAAATGGTCGGTCCCTTACTGAGCAAAAAGTGTTACCTCACGAGTATATTTGACAGTGGTATACTCTTCCTTTCAATTTTACCATGATATGCTGGTCTCAATTCAAATCAGATAAGTGGCTTTGAAGCAAACTTGTCCTGTTTTGCCGAAACTTTCAAGGGTAACTGACCTGTTTTGCCGTAACTTTCAAGTGTAAATTGCATTTCGAAAATAATCTAGCAAACCATATACCAGTGAATTCCATTTCAATATTAGATTTTGAAATTATTTACAAAATAGCACACAGTGAATATACAAGCTCTCTTCTTGGTACACCTATAGGTTTTTTAATCACTGCCTTTTCTATGTTCTATGTTCTAGTGAAGAAATCTTGTTCTCTCCTTTAGTTTCACCAACATGCACTAGTTGTGTAGATTTTGGATCTTCAGTATACAAAATCGACAATAGTTTAAAGACTTGGCAAGATGCTGTGGTGAGTACTTCCTAAAGGACAAAATGCGAAACGTTAATTAAAATAAAACAAATCACACCACAGAAGTCTGTTGTTTGACTAAATTACTGAAAAAAGTAAAATAAAAACACAGAATATCTTGTGACTGAAAAAAAATGGCCTTTAACAAACAATGACTCTATAAATTATTTATTTTAAATGAGTTCTATCCATGACTTTACAGACCTGGCCAAGGGTATGTCGACGGAGACAAAGGCAAAGGCTTATCGGTCTTTGACCACTGGTCCGCATCAGACCGAAATTCAAAGACAATAAATGCTTTATTAGATATAGCAAGAAATTAGACTTTTTGTTGATCAGGGAAAAAAATTGTACTTGTCCTGAAAATGAGTGCAATAAAAACATTTCAACACTGTTTCATGGTATAAATATAAATTGAACAACACAGCAAACAACTTTATTTGTTGTTTTGTCGGTAAAACGATTTTGAAGCATATCTAATGGCGATCAAATGATCTTTTTTTATTTTTCCAAATTTTGTCGAACTTCTGAGTAATATCATTGATTCAATGTTGTTGGAACAAATGCAGAAAAAACACTGTTCTATCTGATAAAGCCCATAAAATTATCACATTTATCTGCAAAATACAATACATCGACGGCTTATTGAAGGAAATGGGTATTGACAATTCATTTGGCAATCCCACTTGCATTTGACAAACCCACTTACAAGCTCTCTATCGTACTAGGACAGGACAATCACAAAACAGTATTGTCTTCTTTTGGTATAAATTTTAGTGAGGAAAGTAAAGAAACAGCAACCTTCTGTATCTGCTTGGTACCTAAGTTACAAAAATGTCCTTAGGAACAGATATACATTACTGGGCCAAATGCAAAACAAAACCTCTTCCTATGCTCCTGACTTCATTACTTATCGTAGTGACGTATTGAGAATTTCAACACTTGGGAACTAGCGGTAGAGTTAAAGAAAACACAGTTGAAATGTTAATATTATAATTTAAAACGAGCAATATTCAACAATCTGACAATTAACAAATACACATTTGGAAATCCATAGTCACAAACGGAAATTGTCCTGCTGAATTTTCACGTACACGAAGTCCGTACACTTTCACTCGGATTTCCGAACTGACGCTTTTTCGTTTCTCAATTCATTTCAATTTTCTCATAATGTCCTTCGGCCAATCAAAAGCAGCAGTTAAAAAACTAATCTTAAAATCAATAGTTATGACATTTGAAATTGGCGCTAATTGCACACTTTTATCTTTAGAAGTTTTTGTCTCGAAGCTTAGAAATAAATAATATACTATTGTTAACCTAAGCGCTAAAACTTTAATCCAAATTCACAAATATAAACCACAGAATTGACATAAAAGGAAATAATTAATTAAAATTAGGTTACATAATTGATAATTAAATTCTGTTCAAATATAATTTACACACGGGTGAACTTTTGAAGTTTAAAACGATAATTAAATTCGAAATGTCCAAACATAAATTTCAGCGTTTTTTCCATCACGACAGTAGTCAGAAATAGTAACGAATATAAATATTTTTTTCACCCTTTTTAGTACAGAGACTGATTTGTACTGACTTTGGCTTGTCATGTGGGAAAGTATTGACTGAAGAAACATCAAATGTGTTGACACTGTTGCAGTTTTTAAGTTCAGTTGAAGATATATATTCTCATAAGTCTTTTGAGAATCCACATCTGATTCATTCTACTTGTTGATTATACTTTATCACTATTTATCATAAAGCCATTTTTGACTGCTGTAAGTAACGAAGTCTAGAGCTTTGAATGGGGCTTTGTTGTGTATTTGGCAGACCCAGCAATGTACATTTTACGATGTATCCAAGCCATGCATCTCTGTTTGTAAGGACATTTATGTAACTTTGGTACCCAGTAGATACAAGGCAGACTGCAATTTTCCTCACTTACTTCACTTAAATTGATACCAAAAGAAAACAATACTTTTGTGATTTATAAGAATGTCCTCCCTTGCTATGATAGAGAGTTTGTAGTGGGGTTGCCAAATAAATTTTCAATAACCATTTCTTTCATTCAGCAGTAAATGTAGTGTATTTTGCAGATAGCGGTGATACTGTTGTGGGCCTTTATTTGTTCTTTATTAGCAATTAATGCGGGATTGTCAACAAACACAGAATTAACTGGCAAAGTGTTCTAAAAACCGCTGTCATCCATCGCCCGACAAAAAGCCTTTGTATAATTGAGTTGGAGAAAAAACGACCTTCTTGTCCATAAGCAGATGTGCTAATAATATATTATTGAACAGTGTTGCCTAGAATAATAATTTATATAAATTTATTAATGTGTCTCAACGACTTAAACGTTTCCTTTATTAAAATGTCTTTTATTGTATAACATCGGCAAACAACTACCGAAGCATGAAAACAAAAAACCTATAAGTTGTTTTGGACTCTTCATCCTGATTCAAAATTCTTTCCCGAGTCATCTGTGTATCCCACGGTGACTCATAGGGGGTTTCGGACTCATTATCTGTGTAGCACTGTACGACACGGTGATTTAAAGTTCTTCTCAATACATACATATTTATTTATTATCTATATTACATATTATCTGATTTTATATTACGCAATCTGAGGTAACCAGTTTATTTATTATTTTATTTTCGTTCGTTTTATATATACAGAGAACAAAACATTGAATTATATTTGATATATATTCTATTTGCATATATACAACTATATTTATATATTAAAGCAAGGTGGTCAAGTTGGTTAGCTATTCCCCATTCCCTATTCCCTATTCGGTATTTACTTATTCCCTATTCCCTATTCGCTATTTACTTATTCCCTATTCCCTATTCGCTATTTACTAATTCCCTATTCCTTATTCGCTCCTTACTTATTCCCTATTCCACATTCGCTATTTACTTATTCCCTATTCCATATTTGTCATTTACTTATCATGCTGAACTTGGTTAGTTGATTGATTGATTGATTAATTAATTCTTTTGATTAATTGATTGATTGGTTGGTAAGTTGATTGACTGATTGGTGTTTAACACCAACTTAGCAATACTGCAGATAGATGAAATAAACAGTCGTTTACAATAAAGTAAAGCTATTCGTAAATAAAACAAATTTCTGAAAGACCATCTGCTTAAAGAGAGTGCACTGTAGTATACACTGCATTCGTATTTGAAGCTGTGGCCAAATATCGCCAATACATCTGTTGCTCAACTTTCGTTGAAAGGAAAAAGTTCTGACACGTGTCTATATTTGCTTTTCCTTTAGGATTACTGTAAATGTCTAGGTGGTAAATTGATTGAAATCGAGACTGTAGAAGAGAACGTTTTTATTCGGAATCACCTTCTTAACACGGTTACCACGGGTAAGAATATTTATGTGGCGCTGCATAACTTTATTTAAAGGCAAAAAGGTTTGCTCAACATCCTATTCAAGAAGAATGAAAATAACCAGGTATAGTATCCACAGTAATTTTTGTTTCATGTGAAACTTAAGAATTTTTTATATTCAAGTACGACGTTTTTTCGTTGGAAATGAATTATTTGCATGTATTTACTGCTTGTCCTGAAAGTTTACAATATCTTTAGACATCTTCAATCATATTCAAAAATGCTACTTCGAAAAATTCCACAGTAGTTAAAAACATGGGCAAAATATATATATAAATATGGCTAATTTCATAGTGATTTGGAGAAATCTCAGCTTAAGATATAAAATTATAAAACATAACATGGACATGTTCACATGACTTCCTGAGGAAGTCAGGACGGATGCATCGTCAGGGTTAGCGTCTCCTGCTACAGTTCTCGCCGTTAGGAAGTTTTTTTTTATTTATCATATTATTAATATCATTATTACTAACATTATTTTTATTGCAAATCCTTTGTACATTCACTGAAGTGCATGTTACAGTGACTGTTTTTTTACATTATTTTCAACTTACAACCTAGTTATCTCATGCAGGCAAGTGTTCCACTCGAAAATTAAGATACTAGAACGTGTAGTTTGTAACACAGATTTCCCCATTTTTCTTCGGTATTCGTTTGCCGATATACTGTTTCATGTAAGTCAAAAAAAAAAAAAAAAATCCTAGCTCAGTCATACAATTTCAGATTGTGTAAACATGAATTATGTACTGACGTTTAGCCCAATGTAAGGACAGCCTTCAATTTAAAAAGATATCCAGCTTTGACCTTTACATTATCAATTTTGACGAGACATGACGATTTTGAATTGCTGACAGAAAATTTCTAGTTTTAGATGTACTATTCCCACTTTTGTTTCAAATGTTGATGTTTATGGGATTCAGTCTTGCCTTTTTATGTTATAATATGGACTGGCACGTGCGTTTACAGATTTTGAATTTATGCAAAACTCATTTGAGGTTTGATAAAACAGATCGTGCCTTCCTGTTTGGGGCGACAACTGATACCTACTTCCACGAGTTTAACGCTGCTAGTACTAATTTTTGTTCATATCGGGTTCTGTTTCTTTGCTTCTTCTTTGAGGGTGGTAACACGGGGTGTCGGTTCTCCCATTTCCCACATTTATTGACATTTTTCCCATTTCCCACATTTTGTTGAGCATGGTTTACTAATCCCAAACTTTTTTCCCATTTCCCTTATATTTATGAGGTTTTCCGTTTGGAAAACTTCATATAGCTGTCGAAATTGCAATTATACCGAGTACGAATACGTCTTCAGATTATAATTTTGCGTAAAAATTGTTAATCTTTCCAAATATGACTTTAAACATGGGTTTATAAGAAAAATGTATTTATGTGAACATCCTGCAAAACAGGAATGAAATCTTGTGCAGAATGATCAATGATGTAAACAGGGCGCACGTTTATTATACACAAAACTTAGTTATGTAACATATCATGACAACATAACCTGTACGACGGTCATTATATATTACGGTATCAAGCGGAATAAGCTACAATATGCAAGACAGGAAAGATTTTTAGAGGTGGACACTAAATTAAATCAGAGACATAAAGATATCATTATATATATAACAATTATGTTATTTCCGATCACAATTAAAGTCGAAAGTCGTCAGTTTTAGTATCGCGGATAACGAGGCCAGGAGGATTGAAAATATAATTTATTTATTATATCAGCAAATAACCCCTTCATATGTGCAAAGGGAACAGCCAATTATTAGAAGTGCAGTGGTGGATCCAGGGGGCTAGGGGTTCCCGGCCCCCCTTTGGTACGAAAATATTTTACATTCCTAGGGATTTTCTAGGAATATCGAAAATGGCTAAAGTATGAACTGACAGTGTTTCGCGTGTTATTCTGTAAACATAGCTGAGCTAGAAATCGCAAGTTAACCAGTTAATTTGAATATATATTATACGAATTTTTGCGGATTTTTTTTATGGAATCCCAGAATGAATTATACTATCTACAAGAATTATTTGAAAATGTCAAAATAGTTCAATTCAAAACAGTCTGATACGTGTAATGTATTTGCACAATCTATCATCAAAATTATTGTTCTCTCTCTCTCTCTCTCTCTCTCTCTCTCTCTTTGCATTTTCTTTGATATATCACATTCTTTTTTACAACTCAACAATGAAAACCAAATAGCAGTACTCTTATCTTTGATTTTCATTATTTTTTAGATTTCCCTTTATTGTTTACCCATTTTTCCCATTTCCCATAAGCGTGTCATCCGCTTCTCCTTTATTCCGTTTTCCCCATTTCCTCTGCATTGCAGNAGGACAACGAAAATCAAGGGGACTTAATACCACGAAAATTACAGAGACTTCGTACCAGTATTTACTAGTATAAGAATGCGTGGTGTGTTGCGCATATTACGGAACCTATGTAAAAACTAGCTCTTTGTTGCGAGTAAGTGTATGCCGGTTAGTGAATATTTACTCCACGGTGTTTTAAATTAAGCATATAAATTAAATACGATGAAATATGTGTTTTTTTTTTCTTATTGGTCACTAAAAATTATTTGAAGTGATTTCTGGTGTTCTTTTTATTTTCGGTTTCCAGACATATTTCCTTATTGGTCGCTAGCTTATTGGTCGCTAGTTATTGGTCGCTAGCTTGAGCCTGGTCTTTGATTTTCATTATTTTTTAGATTTCCCTTTATTGTTTACCCATTTTTCCCATTTCCCATAAGCGTGTCATCCGCTTCTCCTTTATTCCGTTTTCCCCATTTCCTCTGCATTGCAGCTTTTTTTATATTTTCTTTCTTGATACGTTTGCTTTTGAGAATAGACAGCATTCTGAGTGAATTGGATTTTTTTTTTTTTGCTGAAAAAAAAAACTTGACTGTTTAAATCATAACTGAGAAGAGTCGAAAATATATATAAAAAATAAGAGAAAATAGTTAAAGTTGATTTAGTTATAAATATGAATATTTCATTTTAGCTTACGGATACTGGTTAGGTGGTTACAATTATAACCAGGACCAAGATCTGGAGTGGATAAGTAATCCTAGTCAATCAATGCCATTCACGAATATGAATACCGGAGAACCAAATCATCCAACGAGTGAATTTTGTTTGGTGGCATATAGGCAAACTAATTTTACGTGGGTTGATCACAACTGTATCGGTCCATTATCGTATGTGTGCGAATTTCATAAATACTTATGATAACTTTTTTGCCTCATCCATTAATTGACGACCGTATTGCATGAATCAGAATATTTAAGAAATTAACGCTAAGAAAAAGTATAACCAAAGGAGAACACAGCAGCTGTGAGTATTAGTCGAAAATTAGTTTTAAATTTATTTTATTGACGGATATGACAGCATTCTTCAAACTTTCGAGTCCCTTCAATATAATGCATTACAAGATGATTACCAAATGTTTTGAGTAAATCTGTACTGAAGAGACATAAATTGTCGAAATGGTCATATGCAGAAACTAAATTCATACAGTAACTTTGTTTTTGTTTTTGTTTTTGTCTTTTTTAACCACTGGGCCACTGCCTCTGCTGGTGGACTGTTAGTGCCCGAGGGTAGTCACCATCCCAATACCGATTTCATTTGGAAACTCGCAATATCTAAATTTAAGAGAATTTTGTTTAAAACTTAGGAGTATCTCCCTCTGCATACCTCTGTCTTTAGGCGATTTTAGCTATTTATACCCTTTGTTAATTATTTTCTATCAGCTTTTACACATATTACGTTTATGGATTTCCACAATGTTTCGAAATGGACACACCACAGTATTTTGTTATTTACAGTACAATGCCATATATGTAGGCAGATTCTTAAACAAATAGATGTAAGCAAAGAAAGAGTAAAATTGTTTGTCATAACAAAACGACTAATTTATTGAACTTTTGGTTTTGTTCATAACAAATGGATCTTTATTAAATTTCAATATTGTAAGCATACTTTGACATGGTTTTAATGAGTACATTTTCTCAAAGACTTTCTGTATTTGTATCTTAAATATTGAAAAATACAGAAGTCAGTTTATAAGAGCTGCAATTCTTTTTTTAATTATTGTCAAAGTAGAATTCAGTGTAACAATGTTTTCAATCTATTTGTTAATTTAGCATAATGTATTGCCTTCAACTCCCAAGGGAGTACAATTTTACTTTCAATAAAGATATATATAATGTATATGGCATTTGTTCAGTAGTTAAGGTAGCTCAAATGATATTGATAGTGAATTACATTTTATCAAATTGTACCAAAAATTTATCCTACTAGAAATGATTTGTTTTCGTTAATAAATGATATATATATATATTAGTTTTATACAAGATCAACCAATCAATCAATTAAGACAAAGCTTAAGTCCAGACTTGCGACTTTTGTCAACAATAGAAGACTTTTTAGTCAACGTCAAAGTTACTTTAATATCTGTACATGCACATGCATTCATTTGATGTTATTGCCTTATGTGTGTATTTATTTTACGAACGGATATGGAGTATATATGTTTGTATTATCTTGGCCCTATGGGCGTATTTTGTAAATAAAATTATCATTAAAACACTTATAGTATGAAAATGTTAGAGTTGATTTAGTTTAATTGATATTTTACAGTTCACAAATAAACAGATGAAATTCTGAAGTTACAATCTTCGTAACAATCTACCCTACAAACACTCTAGGTTGGGAGGGTTGTCTTTCACTTTTCTTTGTGGCAACATTCCAAAAGCACCAGCATTTGGAGTTTACACCTCACAACTCATTCGCTACTCAAGGACTTGTGGTCGTTACAGTGACTTCCTTGATAGAACTCAGTTGCTTACAAATAGACTACTTAAGCAAGGGTACGTTACCAAAAACTTAAAGTCATCACTACAGCAGTTTTACGGTCGACATCACGATCTTGTGGATCGCTATGGGATATCTGTTTACCAGATGACAACAGATCTTTTCCTCTGCAGCTAAAGTTTGTTTTTCCTGTATCGGATTTGACTTTACTACCGGATTTGACATGTTCAACACGGCGGGTGTCTTATAAGAAGCAGGAGATGCTTACTCTACCGGTACACCTGATCTCACCCATGGTTTTTATTGGGTCCGTGTCATCTGTATGTGTGTCTTCATTTTTCTTTTTTGTCCCGTACTTAAGTGGTGTCCTTGTTTCTTAGTGTGTCCGATGTTGCCATTGTCCATGAATTGTTCGTTCTTTTGATTGACTTTTCGGTTTTCACTTAATTTTCAAAATTTTAAAATGGGTATGCAAAACAAGGTTCAAATTAACTTGGAAGTAGGCACATACGATGAAATGTATGCATATTATAAACTGTGCCGATAAGACCGGGATCAAGTACGTTTGATATTCGACGTTCGATATTCGACATTCAGAATTATGAATATCAAACTGAATATCAAACGGTAATTTTTTACCGTTTGATATTCGTTCGATATTCATGATAGTTGTTATGAAATGAAGCAAAAAAACTTGAATATCGAATGAATATCAAACGGTAAAAAAGCAACGTTTGATATTCATGTTTATTGCAATTAACTGAATAAAACAAATATGAATATCAAATGAATATCAAACCGAGATTTTTGTCAGTTCGATATTCGTTTGACATTCGTTTCCGGACTNAAATAAAATGGTGGGTTAAACCAGGTTTAATGATGCATCAACCTCCCGCTTATATGACGACTAACTATAGCTTCTGTGTGCCCAGATTGTGTTAAATGTCAAAGCCATAATATTGTCAGGGGGCACTACACTATTTCAATACGCCAGTGTTTGACAGACCTCGAAAATAGTACTATAAAAATAGTGCCTTTTAATTTGTAGTGACTCCAGCCAATTGATACATATTATAATCAGCAAGATCAAAGAATATTTCTAGGTGAATGATGGAAAGCAAAGGACAGTTGAAAAAAACATGATTAAGTTGCGTGACAAGCTAAAACGGACCAAATGAAATACGACCAAATACCGAAAATTCTCTGTTGCGACTATGTACAAAACTATGATTAACCGGAACGTATGTCATTTTCTAGGGATTGGTCTCCAGAAAAAAATAAAAGGATTTTTATTATATGAAAGTTATAAAGAATTTTAAGAACAAAAATAATCCGGATACAGTAAAGCTGCCTTTTTCCACCTGAAATATATCCCTTTATGAAAATATTGTTTCAAGAGATATATTTAGTTTTTACAAAACACCAGGGTACCATTTAAATTCGAAAGGGTTATAAAGGTGTGAAAATAAAAAAAAATATATATATTTATAGGAAAAAAACTTTTAAAATCATGGAGACATTATATTTCTTAGTCTTTATATGATCAAAATATTTTAATGGTAAACATTTTTTTATACAAAACATAATCCCTAATTACATTTCCTAAATATTTAATTAAGGAACAATCATTTAGGGGATTGTAGCTTTATAGCTTGAAACAAATATGTTGCATTTCGTATGTTGCCAAAATAGAAATAATGTACTTTCGTAGAAATAATGTACTTTCGTAAAAAAAAAAAAATCGATTGCAAGGCAAAAAATAACCATGCCATTTTTTTTAACGAGTCTGAAAATCAATCATTTGCAAGGGATGGCACGTTTTGCAGAAAATAAATTTACAGTAACTTCGGTATTTAGTTATTTGTTATTTGTTATCACTGGGTCGATACCACTGCTGGTGGACTGTTAGTCCTCGAGGGTATTCACCAGCCCAGTAGTCAGTACTTCGGTGCTGACCCGAAAGCCGATTCTATTTAAAATCTTTTAATATCTAATTTTTTGTTAATTTCGTTGAAAACTAAGGAGTATCTCCCTCGTACAAAGCTCTGTCCTTGGCTGATTTTGGCTTTACATTTATATCATATTGGTTATTTGTTCTCTATCTGTTTTTGAACATCTTTGATTTTATGGTCTTCCAAACGTTTAGATTTTATCTGCACTGATGAGACATTTGTTGTCGAAATGCGCATATGCAGAAAATAAATTTACAGTAACTTCGGTATTTAGTTATTTAAAGGGATTATTGTGACATTGCACTGTTTGCAATGTACTTGTCTACATACGGTAGTGCATGAAAGTGAAGTAAGTGAGAACCGAACCGTCAATCTAAAACGAGTAATCCAAGGACATTGGCAACATCGGAAAAACAAAGAAACAGAGGAATTTGAACACACTACTGAAATCAAAATCCCAGTGATATTATACATATTTCTCCAAATTGGTCAAATGAACGAATGAAAACAATGATAATTGATACAAAGGACATTTAATTAAAATGGATACATTGTAATTATTTTCACCCATTAACCGAGTAAACAATATATTCAGGACTAACTTTTATTTGTAGTATACCATAAACCTAAGTGGCAGAAACAATAGTTTGATTGAAATGTATCGAAGTTTGTACAAAAACAAGAGTTAAATAGATAAACTGAAATAAAGCAATTATTACTGTAAAATTAATACAATTAACTACTCTTTTTCAATAAATTGACTCGTATCAACGGGATATATATATTGAAAATGTCACAAAGTTTATATACCAACTATTATCCAAGCTGTATACTTGATGTCTTTCCAAAACGGATTTCTGAGACATGGAATTTGTTTGTTCATTCTATAATGGAATCTGTTTGTTCATTCTATTAATGTGTAAAGAAGTTCAAAATATGGACAGGTTTTCACAAGTTCTATTTGGTGTTGAAGACAACAAACACATTTCACAAAGTTCCAGTTTTCTAGTTGTAAATGCAATATCAGCAGCACACTGTGCAATACAATGTTTATCAGTTGACCATTGCTGTACTGCAAACTATAAACAACAAGAATCAAAGTGTTACCTTGATATATCTGGTGAATGTTGTAAGGACACTGTAGCTGTATCTGATGAAGTTTTCCTGCATTCTTTTACGTTCTGTAAGTATTCATAAATGTACAAGTTTTTCTGCAGTCATAGATATTTTGCTAATATAGATCAACTTATATCTACTGGTTATTAGATCGAGTATTTGGGGTTGGATCATTTTCATCTGACTTAAGTTTTCAGTCACTTAAATAGTGGCAAATCCACTAGTCTTACTTCACTATGCATGTTTATAATTTCAGTTCATAGTTTTTGTTGATGAAGTAAGGATATATTTTTAATACGTTCGGCGTCCATTTACGTTATACGATTTAGTGGAAGAGGGGCTTTAAACAATAGTGGAAAAGTCTGTTTTATATATACAATGTAGATACAATTAACTCATCTATGTTTCTGGATATGCAGAGAATTTGTATTGAAAAAAAAATCTTGAATATTATTCTGTACAGTTTTTTTTTTCAATTAAAACTTTGAAATTGGGTGGTATGCGAATTTCACAGGTATAGTTTTAGTGACTAGTAATATTCATATTATTTTATATCTTATAAGTAAGTGAATTATTGTTTATTCTTACTGTTTCTTCTAAACTGCTAATCGGAGGCAAAGGTTTTTCACAAACCACATATTTATTTCATTATTTATTTATTTTATTCCTAATTTTATTTCATTTTCATGATTCATTTTAGCAATTAAGTTTTGAAGGTGTGCAGTATGCTTGATTTTATACCTGATAATATATTTGTCACATTTGGTGGTTCTATTTATAAACAGCAAGTCGGTATACCAATTGGCACTGATTGTGCTCCTCTACTCGCATACTTGTTTTTATATTCTTACGAGACTGAATTTCTTCAGGGACTTGTGAAAGGCCATGAAAACAAAGTTGCTAGATCCTTCAATCTCATATATTGATGATGTAACGCATCTTTTGCTAAATGGATCCAATTAATATATCCGTCAGGACACGACAGAAACCACTAGATCTACATCTTTATCGCACTTACATCTAGAATTTGACGAAAATGGTCATCTCAGTACTAAAATGTACGACAAAAGGGACGATTTTAATTTCAAAATTATCAATTTCTCTCACATGTACAGTAATATTCCAGCTTCTCCTGCTTGCGAAGTGTATCTTTCATGGCTAATTCGTTACGGGAGATCTAGCACAAATTATACATACTTTCTCATTAGACATAGTTATCCCCGTGATCGTTTTATTAGTCAAGGCTTCAAAAAAAAAATCCGTCACATACGGTAATTAAAAAAGTTCTTTAATAGTCCCTGTGAAACTAGATCTGTCGCCCATGGCAGCCAGTTATACCCCCGCTAATTGAACCCTGAATCAATATGGCAAGTGTTAATTTAAGTGAGTGTGGACACAGTACAGTTGTGGACATAGTACAAATGTGGACACAATGATATACCTCCCCCATTTTTTCCAGAAAATATTCAAAGACTAATTATCTCCCCTTCAAATTTTCAGACAAAAACTATAACTTCTTGCACATCTTCAGGTGGTATACTTCAACTGTGTAACATTTCATCAATATCCAAGTACCCGTTTAGGAGAAGATGCGCTGACAAGGTTCACCCTCCTTTTTTTCGAAAAAATATTCAAAACGAATTATGTCCCCTTCAAAATTTTGGGCAGCAGCCTTATCATTTCATGCACATCTTAAGGTAATGTACTACAACTGTGTAACATTTTATTAAAATCCAAACTGCAGTTTTGGAGAATATGCGCTGACAAAGTCCCCCCATTTTTCCAGCAAATATTCAAAAACAAATTATCTCCCCTTCGAAATTTCGGAAATTTCGGACATCAACCATATTACTTCATGCACATCTTCAAGTGGTGTACTACAACTGTGTAACATTTAATCAAAATCGAAGCAGCAGTTTTGGAGAACATGCGCTGACAAGATTCGTCTTGCCCTTTTTCCAGAAAATATTCAAAGACAAATTATCTCCCCTTAATAATTTTGGACAGCAACCATATTGCTTCATGCATATTTTCAGATGGTGTACTAAAACTGTGCATCATTTCATCAAGATCCATGCAGGGGTTTAGGAGAACATGCGATGACAAGGTACATGGACGGACGGACGGACGAACAGACAGACGGACATACGGACGGACAGGGTGATTCCTATATACCCCCTAAACTTTGTTTGCGGGGGTATAAAAATTGAAGTTTCGGTCCGAACTCTATTATTTTTTTTAATTAGTACATAATTTCTTTTGAATTTGTACGACCTTTCAATAGCAATTGCTGGACACTACCGCAATGGAAGGGGTTTAACGCGCCATTTCTTTTGAAATGCCTGAAACAAGTCAGAACCTTTGCGGTTGACAATTTGTCCGGTGATTTCCACCTGATTTGGCTTTTTACTCATGGACTTCGGCTCTTGACAACTCTGTTCGGTAATTTTGTTATCACCCCATTTAGATTTTACTTCAAAATTATCTACCAATTTTATCATTTCTACACCTTCATTGAGGAAGTCAGGGACCATTAAAACTTCTCTTTGGTTGCAAAGGGTATTAGTTCAATGCCAAGGTGTTTAAGTAATAGATTTGTCTTTGAAGTTAGAAGAGGTAAGAAGTTACAGACGGTAAATTGTAGCAGTCAAAGTAAAGGTTCTCGTAGGACGTCTCCATGATATTTAAGGGTATAATTTCATTATTGGTTATATAGTTTTATTAGAGATCGCTTAACTATAATTTTTCGGACTTTCATATAAGGCTAGATTCAATAAGATACACAGAATGTCAATTTTCGAATGTGTGGCTCAAGACGCGAATTATTATTTTAATTCAGGGATTAAATTTTGTTTTGGAATTATTGCGTTAGGTCTGGAGATGAACTACCGGTATAAGCCTTTGAAATTTTGATTCCAATTCTTGCTTTACGAGTGTTTTCGAAATTAAAAAAAAAAACTTGATCTTTTTCCGAAATGTTGGCATGTATGTTTATAATTAATTTTACTAAAAGTAATTTTGACCAAAAAAACTCAAAATTGAGATTCTACATTGGTATAATATCTAATTCTCTCAAAGGCTCTCCATTTATTGTGTTAAATTTTATCTTGCCACCAGACTTTTTTAACTGTAGGAGTTAAAAATTAAGATAACAATGAATGCATATGGAGTTTGTGAACATGAGACAAAAGTCTCCTCAAATACATGATAAAAACAAGCAATAAAAAACGCTTTTTTGTTGTTTTACATCTTAAGGACATTTCAACTAATTTGATTAAAAAAATTTTTGATTACAAACTTGGGAAATTTTTATGAGACAAGTGTTTTTAATCAAAACAGCAACCATATATCATAACATTCCTGTTGCAACAAAATGTTATTTTCGATACAGGTTGTAGAGAATGTTTACAAAAATAACACCGATCGCTTACAAGATTGTTTTCTGTGTCAAAGAGGGTATGAAGATGCTGTCATTTTTTGTTTACCAATGTATTCCGACATACAGGTTTCTGGAGAAAATTTCATTCACAGTTGTTAAATACTTTTTCTTTTATTTAGTTTCATCGACCTGTGTTGACTGTGTTAATTTTGAAACTTCATCATACAAAATAAACAGTAGTTTAACAACATGGCAGGAAGCTGTGGTGAGTACGTTCACTTAAAAACAGAGTGACAACTGATCTTTTCCTCTGCAACTAAAGCTTGTTTTTCCTCTATCGGATTTGACTTTACTACCGGATTTGACATGTTCAGCACGACGGGTGTCCTATAAGAAGCAGGAGACGCTTACTCTACCGGTACACCTGATCTCACCCATGGTTTTTATTGGGTCCGTGTTGTTCATCTGTATGTGTGTCTTTATTTTTTTTGTCCCGTACTTAAGTGGTGTCCTTGTTTCTTAGTGTTTCCGATGTTGCCATTGTCCATCGATTGTTCGTTTTTTTATTGACTTTTCGGTTCTCACTTACTTTAAAAAAATGCCACACATAACTGTTGCACCATTCTTTCAATATCACAGCAAACAAAACAAAACAGTGCAACGAAAGCAATTGTATACTGAGTTAATTATCTAATGCTCAATTAGGCGGAATATAAAATAAGGTTGGTAGTAATAGTAAGTACATTCAGTACTTTAGAATACAGAATTTTTTTGCTTTTTCTGACTAGTGAAATATACGGAAGATGTGGAAGAGATCAGTCAGTGGTTACTAAATTTCATTTCCCTTTCACGTATTGGATGATTTTAGGAAATAAATCATTAGTCCAAAAATATTGCCATACAGCAATACAAATAGCAAAAAAAAATTACATAAATAAACATAAATGAAGACGACTGTCACTCAAAATAAGAAGTTGGCAATGAAATGACTTAAAAAGGGCCTGTTGAGAGCCTTAGTCGTTCAACCGCGGATTCTAAGTATGGATTCAATATATCCTTAAGCTTTGACGATAAAAGAATTATTATTTCAGAATCTGATTTCAATTACCACAGTTTAACCCATAATCAGACCATTTTAATTTAAAAAGGACAAATTTTAAGGAGCAATCCAAATACTATTGTGTTTAAGTGTGGTAAGACATCTCAGTGGTTTCTCGGTGACGCATGCCTTTGTCGGAGTTTGTTTCTTGATCAAGATGTGTTTGTGAAACACTATGCCCCCGGTAGCAGTCATGTCTACAATACAAAATTAATGCTTAAATTGCAATATACACTAGAAACTAAGGCTTATTTACTTTCTGGCATGTGGCTATGTTTTTCGGCCATAGTAGGTGTTTCCTGTTATCTTTTTTATTCCATTAGTAGACATTTGTACTAAACTCCATTAGATCTATTCATAAATACAATTTCAAGCCTCTTGCATTTGTACTTTACAAGCAAAAAACCAAAATAAAGAATTTGACCTTTTGACCTCTGTGACCTTGACCTTTGACCTGACCCAAATAAAATTTGCATAATGGTGTTCATTTTTATTTCATCAATCAACAGGCCAAATATGAAGGTCCTATTATTTGCTTTAAGTGACCTTGACCTTTGAGCTGACCATGGTTTTTTGGTGGATTTGTACTAAGCTTTATTAGATCTCTTCACTGATATAAAATGAAGCCTCTAGCAATTGTAATTGACGAGCTAAAGAGAAATCTAGATTTTGAACTTTGACCTCTGTGACCTTGACCTTTGACCTGACCTTTGTGAAAATTACACAATTATGTTCATCTTCTAATGAGCAATATACAGACCAAATATGAAAGTCCTATCACATCTGGTTGAAAAGATATAAGCGATGTTAAAGTTTTTGCTAAAGTTTTCAAATTTGCACTCAGTGATCTTGACCTTTGACCTGGCCCAATTTTTTTTAATGAGTTGTACTGAACTTCATTAGATCTATTCACATATAGAATATCAGGCCTCTAGCAATTGTAATTAACGAGTTATTGCAAAATGTACATTTTGACCGTTTGACCTCTGTGACCTTGACCTTTGACCTGACCTCAGTGAAATTTACATAATGGTGTTCAACTTTCCATAATCAATGCACATACCAAACATGAAGGTTCTATCACATGTGGTTCAAAAGGTATGAGCCAGGTTAAAGTTACGGACAGACAGACAAACAGACAGACAGGACAAAAACAATATGCCCCCGATCTAAAGATCCGGGGCTTTAAAATACATTTTTCCCTTTCCCTTGTAAAAGCTGGTGGAGAACAAAAGGATCTGAATAGAAAAAGCAAAATTCAGCTAAGGACAGAGCTAAGCATGAGGGAGATACTCCTTAGTTTTAAACAAAATTTTGCAAGTTAGATATTGGAAGTTTCAATACAATCGATTTTTGGGTCAGCACCGAAATACTGACTACTGGGTTGGTGAATACCCTCGGGGACTTGCAGTCCACCGGCAGGGGCATCGGTCCAGTGGTAATTAATACAAAAGTACCGAAGCTAATGTCAATTTATTTTTTGCATATGTGCATTTCGACAACTTATGTCTCATCAGTGCAAATGACACCAAAACATTTGGAAGTCCATTACACGAAAACTTGTAAAAGCTCATGGAGAACAAATAACCAAAAGAATCTCAATAGAAATGCCAAAATTCAGCTAAGGACAAAGCTATGCATGAGTAATACTCCTTAGTGTTAAACAAAATTTTGCAAAATTTAGATATTGCAAGTTTCAATACAATCGGTATTCGTACTGACAACCGGGTTTGTGAATACCCTCGGGGACTTGCAGTTCACCAGCAGAGGCATCGGTCCAGTGGTAATAAATACAAAAGTACCGATGCTCCTGTCAATTTATTTTCTGCATATGTGCATTTCGACAACGTATGTCTCATCGATGCAGACAACACCAAAACATTTGGAAGTCCATTAAATGAAAACTCGTAAAAGCTGATGAAGAACAAACGCCTAACAGATAAATAACAAACGAACAAAGTTGCTGTAAATTTACTTTCTGCATATTACCATCTCCACAGCTGCTGTTTTCGAATGTAATAAAAGGGATGTCAAAAATTTATCTTCTGTTAAAGACAAAGAATACGGGACTTTCGAGATAAGAGCTCTTTTGTGTATTATGACTTAAACAGGAGGTAAAGCTGGTACCACACTGCATTCCTATCGGGTACACGCATTCTCTAATCCATCCGGGGCTTAAAATAAAATAGAACCGTATCGGATCGGTTAACCCGAAAGTTCCGTATTCTATAATTTGTACAGTTAAGTTTTAATATTTTTGCATTTAATTTAGGATTACTGTAAATGTCTAGGTGGAAAACTAATTGAAATCGAAACTGCAGAAGAAGATGTTTTTATTCGGAATCAGCTTCTAAATACGGTAACAACAGGTAAGAACGTGTATCTGAATTGTGTGAAAAAGTATATTTGAGTAAGGCTCTTCATCGCATCATGCTTGTTCAATATTTTATTATAGTCAAGACATTTAACATGTTAAACAATAAAACATATTTAACATTACGATGAGAGCCATTGTATCCAGAATTACAACAGACTGTTATAATTATTATATATACTAAGGCATAAATATAAATATTTAAAAATCAAATACTGATAGCAGCTTTTGGAACAACAACATGAACATAATAGTAGATACCGAAGTTGCTAGTGTGAACACGGTATATGAATGTGCGCATTTCGAAAACTTCAGTGCAGAGATCTACAGAATTGGAGAATAAATGACTAATTCCTGTTCATCATAAAAATTCTTAAAATTGCTGTGACAAAATCTGTTCCATTAAGCAAATTTTCTCTACAATCGTTTTGTAAAATACAAAAAAAAGGTCTCTTTTCTATTTGCGTTTTAATATCATATGTTAATTTAGCCTTTAGGCTTCGGTCTGCGTTTTAATGTCTTTTTGATAGTAAAACTTATTTTCAATTTGTTTTTGAATAATAATGCCAGGATTCAATACAATGTATTGAAACGCCGCCCAATAATTTAACATTTAGGAATAATTGGTCATAGGGACCGATTAGTGGACTGAATTACCAGCATTTACGGTAAATGTAATCTAGAAATTCGTTCAAAACTATGTGTCTCACTAGAATAATTTATTTCACGATTTACACATTTAAAATAGAAGACAGAACGTAAAATTGAAGATGTCCTGAAACGCACATTGTTATTTTTACTAAGTTATACAATTGTCTTAACATTAGAACATAAAGCATTTTGCAGCTTTTGCAAACCAGTTTCATCATCTGTAATAATTAACAAATTAAAGTAACAACACATCGGCAGAAATCATCATGAAAATCGTTTCATCATTGATGCAATACCACATTAATAACACCACATCTATAATATATAAATTGAATGTAATAGGGAATTAAAGTCATCCCTGTTGCAATCCATTGTTTACATATAAGCCGTCTGTAAGATGTCTATTTAATGTAGATGCTTGATCAACTGTATCTTTATTTTATTATGACGAAACAGTTTTGCTCATTAAACAGTAAATTGTCATCATCAATTGATTTGGACAACCTTTCGTTCAAAATGTACAAAATAACTTATATGAAACTGGTGTAAAAGCGAAAAGGATCCCTTGACTCAGATATTGTTTTTATTTTGGTAGTGCGTTTATTATAATTTTCTCATTATATCTACTATCTTTCAAAACTAAAGGTAAAAATGAAATAAATAGAATTTTTAAAAAGTAGATGAAGAAATGCCTCACCTCGAAACCCGCCGATTCTAGCCGCCTACCGCTTTTTAGCTCACCTGGTCCAAAGGACCATGTGAGCTATTGCCATCACTTGGCGTCCGTCGTCCGTCGTCCGTCGTCGTCCGTCGTCGTCCGTCGGCGTTAGCTTTTTCACATTTCAGGCTTCTTCTCTGAAACCACAAGGCAGATTGGAAGCAAACTTGGCAGGAATGTTCCTTGGAAGGACCTCTTCAAAGGTGTTGTTTTTCGTGCTAATTGAAAATTCAAGATGGCTGCCAGGGCCAATAATGTGTTCTGATTGGCTGAATTTCAAAGATCTTCTTGTCAGAAAC
>MJUU01046976.1:0-31362 GCA_002080025.1 Modiolus philippinarum | reverse complement strand
CGCCGTTACTAAAAATAGAACATGGGTAAAATCAACAAAAAATACAATTGAAATATCTGAAAAATCCTGTAAAGCACCAATTACTTCCAAACTTTCGGGAAATGATGCATTAATGATCCCCTTCAACAATTATGGTTGATGATACCAACCAATATCAAACATAACTGCCACAGTTACATAAAAGTAGAAAATTTTACAAAAAATTCAAGAAAAAATCTGGTAAAAGGCCAACTGCTACTAAAATTTGGGTAAAGGATACATTTGTGATTCCCTTTAAGAATTATGGTTGATGACCCCAACCAATATCAAACATGGCTGCCACTGTTACTAAAAATAAAAAAAATTCAGAAAAAATTCGATAAAAAAAATTTTGAAAGATTCTCTATAAGGCCATTTACTACGAAACTTTGGGTAAATGATGTATTTATGATTTCCTCAAAGAAGTATGGTTGATGACCCCAACCGCCATCAAACATGGTCACCACCATTACTAACAATAGAAAATTTGACAAAAAATTCAATAAAAACTTTCTGAAAAATCCTGTAAAGGAGCAGTTCCTTTCAAACTTTAGGAAAAGAATATATTTGTGATTCCCTTTAAGAATTGTTGTTGACCGCAACCAATATCAAACATGGCTTCCATGATTACTAAAAATAGAAAATTTGACAAAAAATTCAATAAAAAAAATTATAAAAATCATGTAAAGTACCATTTGCTACAAAATTTTGGGTACATGATATATTTATGATTCCCTTTAAGACTTATGGTTTGTGACCCCAACTGCCACCAATACTGAAAACAGAAAATTTGACAAAAAATTCATAAAAATCCTGTGTTGGGCCAATTGCTACCAAACTTTGTACAAACAATACATTTGTGATTCCCTTTAAGAATTATGGTTCATCACTCCAACCAATACCAAACATGACTTCCACCATTACTAAAAAACAGAAAATTTGACAAAAATTTAATAACAGAATTCTGAAAATCCTGTACAAGGCCATTTGTTACCACATTTTGGGGGAGAGACACATTTTGTATTTAATGTAATATGCTTACACAAAATTTTCGTTTCACTTTTTAGCTCACCTGGCTGGAAGCCATGTGAGCTATTGCCATCACTTGGTGTCCGTCGTCCATCGTTAACATTTCACATTTTAATCTTCTCATCTGAAACCACTGAACCAATTCCAACCAAACTTTGCATGGATGATGTATGGAAGGTCCTTTACAAAGTTTCCTCATTTCTTGCTGATTGGTCAAATAACATGGCTGCCAGAAGCAATTCTTTTTTCTAATTGGCCGATTTTCAAATATCTTCTCTGATACTACAAGGCCAAATGTTTTGAAACTTTATAGGAATGATGACTCAAAGGTTCTCTACAAAAATTCCTCATTTCGTAATGATGGGGTGGCAGTGGTGGCAATAACATTGCGGCATTGGTGGCACATAGTTTTGCATTGAAGTCTATGGGAAATTGCATTTTAACCGTCTTTTTTGAAACTGCTTTAGAAGCCAATTCTAACCAAACCTTGTATGAATGATGTATAGAAGGTCCTTCAAACACTGTTTTAATTTGGATTGTTCCATGACTACTGTTTTGAATGAAGATTTCCTTTAAACATACACTTAATATACACACATTCTAAAATGGGCACATGTTAACCAGGTGAGCGATACAGGCTCAGGTGAGCCTCTAGTTTTTTGCCTTGGCAATAACAACCATAGTCTCTTGACACGAATTAAACGCATACAACATAAATAAGGTCCCACTAACTAGTGTACAATATAATTATTAGACATATTGGTTTGCGATACCTGATTCAAGAGATCGTAGAATTTGTTTTCCACAAACATGGGTATTTAAAACTGTTGTCAAATCAGTAGATTTTTTAACATTTTTGTCGAAAATCATCACAAGAATAATGTTTTTTATCTGCAACCCAAATTTTACTATGTTTTTCAAAATTGTTGTTGACTATCTATAATGGATTTTTCAAGTAATTTTTATTATCCATTGCAAACCAATGTGTGCGTTCTTTTCAAGAAGTTAACAAGACTTTGTCTCAAATACATTTACTCCATATCCCTTCAATACTTATGGTTTTTGGACTATATATTTTGAACGACTATAATAACATTTATTTAATTTTTCAGCTTTATACTTATAAATACAACAGTTATATTATACCGTTTGTTTGTTTATTAGATAGACCCCTTACAATTCTATACAAATTTACACAGAAATAAGGGATTCAAGCAGAACAAAAGTACTCCAGTGGAATACCGAAATTGCTTAACGAAATTAAAGCTTGCCTATTATTTGCATGTCTTTTCTATCTTTGGATGCTTTAAAAACATTTAGTACAAATACAACCTTTGACACTCTATTGGGTTTCCTGTGCATCAAAGTAACAAAATTATTGATGTTTTTCTGCTGCAAAGTATATCAACGATATTTATTTCGAAACTTGCAATATCTAATTTTTTGTAAATTTGTTGAAAACTAAGGAGTATCTCCCTCATGCAAAGCTCTGTCCTAAGCTGATTTTGGCTTTCCATTTAGATCATATTTGGTTATTTGCTCTCTATCAGTTTTTAATCATCTTTGAGTTTATGGTCTTCCAAATGTTTAGATTTTATCTGCACTGATGAGACATAATTTGTCGAAATGGCCATATGCAGAAATAAAATTTACAGTAACTTCGGTATTTTGTTATTTATTGACAACAGCTGTGCTATTTTACAAGAATACCTTGATACAAACGACGTTAAATGTGTCTAAAAATGACATGATACGTGGATTTAGTACTGACTTATACCGAAGTTACTGCTTATGGCCATTTCTACAGCTACCGTCTTTATAGATAAAATAAAACAAATCACTTAGAAGATCAATGATGTATAAAAGCTAATAGAAAACTAAGTATCAAGCTTAAAAAAGGCAAAATCAGCTACGGACATAGCTTTTAGCGACGAAGATATACAGTTTTCCAAATAAAACCGGGCTTTTGTGCCAGTACTGAAGTACTAGACATTTGTGTAGACCTTTGTGCTGTTGAATACCCTCGAAGTTTTGTAGTAAAGTAAGTGAGAACCGAAACGTCAATCCAAAACGAATAATCCAAGGATAATGGCAACACCGAAAACATAAAAAGAAACCGACACAACACGAGTACGGCACAGAAAAGACAAATGAAGACACACACACACTAAGATGAACAACACGGACTCAATAAAAACCATGGGTGAGATCAGGTGCACCGGTAGAGTAAGCATCTCCTGCTTCTTATTAGACACCCGCCGTGTTGAACATGTCAAATCCGGTAGAGGAAACAACAAATCAGCTTTAAAGGGAAAGATCATCTGGGCAACAGATATCCCATAGCGGTCCACAAGATGTCGACCGTAAAACTTCTGGAGGGATGACTTCAAGTTTTGGGTAATATACCCTTGTTAACCAGCAACAGGCATTGGGTGATGCTAATTTGTAAAAATGCATTACTTTATTACATAGTAATGCATGTAATGTGTGATGGTCCAAATGTACTTCTACACCCCAAGTCCACTGACCGCAGAGAGAGACCGTTACAATATAACGCACTACGTTTGTTAAATTATTGTAATGTAATGCATTATTTTCAAAAATTCAAGTGATTACAGTTGTAGCATAAAGCAAAATAAAGCAAAAGAGTTTTTGATCGACAATATATTTGTCCAGTTTGGAGGACTTGTTTTTCAACATACCATTGGAATTCCAATAGGCACAAACTGTGCACCTCTTTTAGCCGATCTGTTTCTTCACTCTTATGAGACTGAATTCATTGAAGGGCTTCTTCAAAATAAAGACAAAAAACTCACCCAGTCCTTTAATTTCAGCTTCCGTTATATAGATGATATTTTATCATTTAACAGCCCTCGCTTTGGTGATTTTCTTCATCTTATTTATCCAAAAGAGCTTGAAATTAAAGATACTACAGATACTTCCACATCGGCTTCGTTCCTTGACCTCCATCTTGAAAATGACAACAGAGGTACATTACAAACTAGCCTGTATGACAAACGCGATGACTCAACTTTTCCAATAGTCAACTTCCCTTTTCTTTGTAGCAACATTCCAAAAGCACCAGCATATGGAGTTTACATCTCACAACTCATTCGCTACTCAAGGGCTTGTGGTCGTTACAGTGACTTCCTTGATAGAGCTCATGTGCTTACAAATAGACTACTTAAGCAAGGGTACGTTACAAAAAAACTTAAAGTCATCACTACAGAAGTTTTACGGTCGACATCACGATCTTGTGGATCGCTATGGGATATCTGTTTCCCAGATGACAACAGATCTTTCCCTCTACAACTAAAGTTTGTTTTTCCTCTATCGGATTCGACTTTACTACCGGGGTTGACATGTTCAACACGGCGGGTATCTTATAAGAAGCAGGAGGGTCCGTTTTGTTCATCTGTATGAGTGTCTTCGTTTTTCTTTTTTGTCCCGTAGTCAAGTGGTGTCCTTGTTTCTTAGTGTGTCTGATTTTGCCTTTATTCATGGATTGTTCTTTCTTTTGATTGACGGTTCGGTTCTCACTTACTTTTCAAAGGTAATTGTAATGTTAGGCATTACATTCAAGGTAATTCGCCCCATGCCTGAACAGCACGAACAAGGAGTAAAAAGTGAAATTTTCCAACATTAGAACTGCATTTTCAATTAATTAGCAATACGGCATGTGAGAACCGAACCGCCAGTCTAGAACGAACAATCCAAGGACAATGGCAACGTCGGAAAAACAAAGACATAACATGAACACGACATACATATACAAAAATGAACAACACGGACCCAATATTAAACCATGGGTGAGATCAGGTGCACCGGTAGAGTTAGCATCTCGTGCTTCTTATAAGACACCCGCATTGTTGAACATTTGAACTCCAGTAGTAAAGTCAAATCCGGTAGAGGAAAAAACTTTAGTCGCAAAGAGAAAAATCTGTCGCCATCTGGGAAACAGATATCCTATAGCGGTCCACAAGATCATTTTTTTACCTGAAACGCAGATATTCACCTCGCCCGAAGGTCTCGGTGAAAATTGGTTTAAAGGTCAATAGAAATTGTACACAGGGATCAAATTGTATGCAGGAATAGAAGAGAATCCCAAATTCATCTCATGGGAAACATTTAAATTATCGCATCTGTTACATGTCTTCCCCCGAGTCCTCTACTATGACAGTTTTTTAGTGACTGGGAAATGAACGATTTATTTGCAATATTGAGGCGTAATATTGGTATAATATAGATGATTTGTATATATTTGGCATAATTACGTGCTATTGACCTAAGTAAATGTTTGTTTTCTTATAGCTTACGGATACTGGTTAGGTGGTTATAATTACAACCAGGACCAAGATCTGGAGTGGATAAGTAATCCTAGTCAACCAATGCCATTCAAGAATATGCATACAGGAGAACCAAATAATCCAACGAGTGAATTTTGTTTGGCGGCCTTTAGGTTTACTGCTTATACATGGATTGATTACAACTGCATCGGTCCATTTCCGTTTGTGTGTGAATTTCAGAAATACTGGTGAAACATTTTGTACAAGCAGTACCAAGGTTAAATTTTTGAAACGCTTTTGTAATCACTTGAGTATTCAAGCATGGACAGGGACAGATCGGCACCACAAACATAATTAACGAGGACAATGTATATTTTGTGCTATCTCTCGCGAAGCGAATAAACTTTTAAAATGCACTTCGCCAGCAGACGCTGTTGGAACATTGCTTTCCATCTTAGGGAAATCGACAATTCTCATATTTAAATCGTCCCAAATGTTGTTAATTTTAGTACTGAGATGACAACTTTCGTCAAATTCAAGATGCAAGTCCAAAAAATAAAAGATGTAGAACTAGTAGTTTATCTTAGTTCTGGAGAATATATTGATGGGATCGATTTAGCAAAGGATGCATTATTAGTGGACAGAACATCATCAATGCATCTGTAAGTGAGATAGAACGATTTAGCATATTTTATTTCATGATGTTTTACGAGTCCCTTAAATTATTCAATTCCATAGGAATATAGAGTAGCGTTTACCTATCAACTTGCTGATGATAAGTAGCACCTCCAAATTTGACAAATATATCATCAATAAGAAAAACTAGCATACTGAACACCCGTTTTTCATCGTAGCATACTTTTCTTTTTTAAATTGGTTTTGAAAAAAAAATGTGGATTTATAACTTATACAACAAACTTTTTTGATTTGACAAAAGCTTTTTGAATGAAACATTTGATTCGTGATCTTAGTTTTTCATGAGGAAGCGTGGTATAGGGTGACAAGTACAGTATGACATTCAAACTGTATGCTAGAATTCTAAGTTTATTTCAATTACATTGTTTGAAAAATATGGTTGATATAATTCTTATTTATTGTCAAAAATGAGGCTTTGTACCACAATGAAGAAAGGAAAAAAAAAGAAAAATGATTTATTTGTGCATTCATATTTTTAAAAATAAAACATACTATCATTTATTTTTATTCATTTTTTTATCTATTTACTTCTTCATTCTTTATTCATCTCTGTATCAAAAATATTATTTATTTATTTATTTTATGAAAGTAAACATTTTAAGCTTGTGAATTCCTTTATTTATATGCATGTTTTGATATTATTTATTTACTTTATGTGATATATATATATATATATATATATATATATAAGCTCATTTCCACAAAAAATGGAATAAAAAGAAATGTGTAATTAATTTTAATGATATGTACTCTAGTACACTTCTGTATACATTTAGACTGTTCTGCAGTTCACAAACCATGGTTCAACAAGCAATGATATTTTGACTTACCCCTATTGGAAATTGACCTACCCCCTACTCAGCATTAGTTTTTGATATAAATATTAATATATGCCTTTATTTTGTAAGAATCAATACTCTGGTACACTTTTGTATACAGTTAGACTGTTCTGCAAGGTTTCAAATCATATTTCAACAAGCCATGGTATTTTGAACCCCCCCCCCAAAAGCTCGGCATATAAGTGGGAATAAAATTTATCTCATTTGAAGTCTGTTATAGGGTGGGGTACAAGACCCAAAATTGTATAACCCCACAATTTGGAGGAATTAAGTGATATCGTGCTTATCACTCATAATAATAAAGGTCCAATACAGTAAAGTGTGTGAAGATCGGTAGAATCTCTACTCACAAACAATAGTCACAAGGCTAGCCCAAGTCTGCACTATTCACTTGAGCATAGAAAGAGTGAAACACATAAAATTAGACAAAATATGAAAAGTGATCATAGAAAAAAAATAAGTTTCAAATCCGGGTCTCTTTTAAATTATTGTAATTAAAAAGAAAGGATACCTGTAAACACCTAAAATGGCCGAAAATTACAATAGAGTTTTAACGATATTAACAGAATTGCCTTACGACACAGTCTGAAATCCGGTGGTATTTAAACAATAGAAAATGAACTCTCGTTTAGAAAAGATAAAAATGTCTATTGCAACGCGTGACTCGTTGTCAGGGCCTGATAAAAGTTACTTATAACATGAAAATTTGAACTGTGTTATGTTCATGTGGCGTATCTTGACGTATTCTCTTAATAATCCAAAATTCAAGGAATATTTACACCAGATCTATCCCAATGAGCTTGAAATTAAAGAGACTACCGATACACCTACTTCAGCTTCGTATTAGATCTTTTAATTTACATTGACGAAANACAAACATGGTTTAGAAATCTTTACCTCAGCACCAAACAAAAAACCACCATGTGGCCCTCATCGTAGTTTTATAAATATACTATTGCTCAGGTCATTTTTCATTTACATGTACTTCATGCAAATGTCATTATATATAAAAAATTTTTTCACACAAAAACTGAAACCGATTATTTATTCATGACGGTATGATCTGTATGTGCCGAAGCGCAGGGGTCGAAACTTCTATCAACATCCCACCCCAAGCCGAATACATAGAAACCCCACTATGTTCATGAAACCTTAACATGCAGCACGCACCCCAACCAGAGATGGAAAACAGACAAAAACCTCCCTGTCCTGTGACAAACATATACATATGTATTTACACATGTGTACTTCTAGTCAGAGATTCCTCCGTCGTGGAACGCCCCTCTCGACCCCCCGGGGCCACGCCCCATCAAGTCGAAAAAAGGCTGCAAGACGGCAGAGGGATCAATCAAGTGACTTCAACACTGCTTTTCTCACAATATTGCTGATTCTGTTTGGCTATTTAGTATACATGTGAAGATATTATGAGGAAAGAGTATTACAACTACATGTACAGTTAATTTCGAGAATAATATTAATACCCGAGCTCGGACATCAATTTTGATCGAGATTTTCCCGGATAAACTGTACAATATTCATGCAAACCCTTGTATACTCCACGCTCACCTTGAGTAATTAAATTTTAACATGTTTGGAGTTCATAAACGCTAAATTTCTAGGCAGAAACTTACCTATCGGGTACTGTGATCTCAAGAAAACATGTTTTTCACACACCGGAAGATTGTATTGTGTTTATAAACAAAGTCAAAATGCCGTGACGGACACTTTTAAATTCCGGAAAAAGAATAACAAATTGAGCTCATTAGTTTACAGGTAAATAAGCAAAATAAAACTAAATATAATTCAAGACAAGTAAAAAAAAAACACGAAGTAAATACTGAATGTGAAAAACAAATGTGAGTTTATTTTTTCCTATATTTTACCATTGTCAAAATATGCTCAAAATGGTATCTGTACTTCCCAGAAATAAAATCAATATATGTCCATGTTTACAGACATATTAGCAGTCGAATATAGTTGTAAATAGCATTTTGTGTCAATTTGAGCCATTTCTGAGCATTTGGAAAGGTGAAACTAATCGAAAGTCAACGAGAACCAAAACATTTGGGGGGGGGGGGGNGGGGGGGGGGGGTGGAGACATTTACCCTTCCACATGGCAGTTAGTTTAGTTTGGTTCTGGAGGTGCTATGCAACGAATTTTTACAAAAATCTTCAAACATTTTGATTTATATGTGTCAAAATTGCTTTCAAGTGGGAAGTTCATTGACTGAATCTTTCATCAAAGAGTATGAAAATGCATTTGAATATATTAATTTATGATATTGTATATAAAAGATGACCTGTTCAAACAATTCTGGAGAATATTTGATGCCTTTCCAAAATCGGTAAGCTGAAGGAAATAAATTCTCGGGAAAGTGGCCATACCTCTTTAGTTTCTGAGGATCGCCATTTCGCCATATACCAAAAGATGTATAAAAACTGTTAAAAACAAATGAATACTTTTCATAAATCTAATATGCCGATTTGGAGTAATAGCTATGGTTTAGCTATGACACTGTTATTAATTCGGAGATAAAATAAAATGAATGTTCGTCATTAACATATGCCCATCCTTTAAAGAAACAAAGTTTTCAATAAACAATAAAAGGATATTTGGTAATTACACATGACACAAACTCTCTTCAAATACATGGCAGAATCAAGCAAAGGAACAACGTTCCTTACATTGAAGTGATCTTCAACATAACATTTTTACCTGATAATATAAAGACAAGATTTATTACTGAATTGCAAATATTCATTTATTCTGAAACCAATATACAACGAACGTAAAATCAACAACATTACCCAACAGAGTTGTCAAGAGCAACAGTCCAAGATGCAAAAACACAAAACAGGTGGAAATTATAGAGCGCAATGCATACCATATTTAAGTACGCAGTATGACACGTTTATTATGTTAGAAATTCAACAAATATATGTTCAGGCATTGTTACCTTCAACCTTTCAAATTCTACGCCCTTAGCCACGATACTTTTGAAAGTTATGGCGTGTCGATGCCTTAAATTTATAAATAAAATTGTATATTTGCAGCTTGATCTCATTCTCGGATTTGATATTACCGAATTTGACTTTTCCCTAAGTTTGAATGACTGAGATTGATGCATACGGAGCAGAATACGTTTCCTCTTTCTGTTTCCTCGCTTGTTTGCATGTGTGTGGATTTGGATTTGTGTATTTCGTTCCCTTTGCATACTGCTACCGTTATGTCATATAAGGCGTGTATAAATTAAAAATTTTAAAATGTCAGATGATCTTCTTATATGCTCTACTGACAGATATAGATTGGTTCGATTCGGGTTCATTTTTTCCTACTTTGAATCATCCCTTTTATTTAACTTTTCTTTATATTTCTCCCCATTACGCATGCATGGATGGGAGACATATTGTTTTCACTTCGGATGTCTGTCACAAATTTAGTTTCGCTCGTTTGAAGAAACTTCCAGAAGTATGGTGTTGAAAATTGATATATAAACTCTTTATGATGTTATCTAAGAAATGTATATTGTGTGATTGTCACTCTCGTTGCAGTAGTACTAGTCCCAAAAGGGCAGTTGTATTCCAGCTAACTTTGTATTGTGCTAGTTATAATTGAATCGAGCATGCGCAGCAGTGATAATTTAAAAGTAAAAGTAAATCAGGCCAATGAATCAGTAAAAAGACACTCACTTATTATACAATTGATAAAAATTGTTATCGTATTAGTCAGGCGTTACCTGAATTCACAGTAACCTTGGTATTTGTTTATTTCTTTACTTCTCGGAATTTACAAACAAAATACTATTTATAACATGAAACACGTGCGGCACAAAATTAATCTTTTCATACTTAATTTATTTCCTGAGATTTAGAATTAAATTGTACAGCTGTTTTATATGGACTTATCAGACATCATTGATGTACACAAACACAAGTTTCACACAGACATGTAACTGTAAACCCCGCTGTAAACTAATAAATTCAATGAGGTTAGCATTTCATTCATAAAATATTACTATTTTATAGTATTAGTATCTTAAACACAAAACGGTTTGGTTTTAAATTGTCTTTAAATTCCATATAAAGTGGGTATTCTCTGGGTACAGAAAGAATTCCTCAAATAATTTTATTAATCAATGGGGGTTGGGTTGTAAGATACAAATAAATTGCTTTTATGTTCAAGGAAAAATTATTGAAAAGGGATGAAATGTTAATAGCTTTGTCAAGAGGCCATACGTATACGGACACATTGAGGTTAGCATATTTCAAATACTTTACATCTAGTTTGTTATTTGAATTGACTAAGCACGTGAGTTGTTAAATGCACCGCCATTGTTACTATTTAACATATACCTTTTGAAATGGTTAGTGATATTTGTGATATTTCCACTAAGCTGGCCTACAGTTGAGTAAAGTCTCCAATTGTCCTCTCTAAAGCTTGTCAAGGCTGTATTTATGAAGGAACTCTTTCCACACCCAGATGATCCAATGACTACTATATTTAGGTTCTTTTTTCCGGAAGCTGTGGTACCAACAGAACGTTTTATTTCATTAATTAGCATCAATTTTGTTTTCCAGTGCTTGCTTTTAGTTTTGTCTGGTACACAGAATTCCTTTCCAATTTCATCCGAAGACGATTCACTACTTCCCATGATTGAAATCACTGCAACTACAATGTATAATGACTGATATGCAGAACGAAAGCAGTAATTTAATATCACAACCACATGTTTATAGTAACTATTATAAGAAAAGCAAGGGGAGAAATGTGGAAGTTTCTAAAATAAAAACACAACTAAGTAGTATAACGGGTTACCTCAGACCAAAATTGACGAGGAGTCCGTAGTGCATTCTTTGTAAAATATTTTGTTGGTACCTAATTTTCAATGAGGAGGAACGTATTTGACCTTTGACCCCGATAGAGAGCGCTGTAATCGTTATTGACGAGGTGCTTATGCACTTTAGTGTGTCTTTGACCTTTGGTATGGTCCCGTGAGACTCGCTATTTCTCTATCAAGGATACTTTCCTAGATCTCGCCTTCTATTCCGGTCTTGTCTTAATCATAATCCTAACCCTATTCCTGTTTTATCTTCACCTTAACTCTGGTCTCTCTTATCAAATGACCGAACACTTACCTTTAACCTTACACTTATCCTTACACTAATTGTAATCTATTTTAACTACACCTTAACCATTGTCTCTAGAATTCAGTGACTGAACTTTTTACTCAAGCGCAAATATTTGATTTTCAAATTTTGCAGTTCGCTAAATACATACTTGGAGGACAATCTTTTGGTGAGTGTTCATCTGTAGTTCACATTTCTATACAAATTTGAATGTCACATTTTACGAACTATTTCTATTTGCGGACTAATATCAGTATGTAATTGGACATTTTGTTATGATTCCGGAGAAAAATTGTAGGCTTTCCGACTATTTTCTTTTATTGTTATATATACCAGGTGAACAGCAGTACCTACATTTTGTACAACAAACATTGAAACCAGTTATCTATTCGACTGCAGCATACAGAATGAGACCTATCTACGGTAGCGCTTATTTGTAATATTTTCCCGCGCATGTTCAAACAGGGAGAAGCAGTCAATTATCTTGGCATATAGTGTGCTACATAATTTAAAGCAAAATTTACTACTACATTTAGCCAGAATACTGTGTGAGATTTGGAAAATGTCCACATTTCGTGCAGTTTCCCGATGCCCGAGTTTGTCCAAATTTATCTCAACACCCAAGTCAATCAAAGGTCCTGTTTTCGTGGATTCGTGTTTTCGTTGATTTCTCCTAACACGAGAAATTGTGTCCCAGGAAGTTTTGGTTGTGACTTAAGAATCCTTGTCGTTTCGTGCCGAATTCCGTTCGCACCATGAGTTGTTTCAAATTATTAAAAAATGCAGTTGAAAGAATATTTTTCATGATTAATTACATGTTTCTGTTGTAAATAATTTTAAACTATTACATTTAAAATTCTCAACAGGTTCGGGATAATCCCATTAAGAATAATTAGAGATTTTTACGACATGTCATTTTCCACAGATTATCGATCGTACTTACTCACAAACTAAATTAAGTCAACGAAGCATACTCGCCCACAAACTTAACAAAGTCCGAAGGACTTTATTTCGTTTGTGGGCGAGTAGGCCGCGTTTACACTTCCACGAACTCCTCCAAAATTACCTTTATTTCTTATAATTCAAATTATTTGCTCTTAAAATAATGTTTTCAAGTGAATTTTACGTCATAATATACTGCAATATTTGACCGTGGAAAGTAAAAATCGCCCAGATGTATTTTTCGAAAAAATATCTTCTTTGTTTTTCATGACATTGACCAATAAAATTGGGCGTTGCAATAGGAATTGAAGTTATTCAATATTAACTATAAACGTTTTTTGAAAGTTATGTCAAAATGCACATTGTTCAAATTACACAGAATGTATAAAACACTGACTGAAATATTGCTGTATACAGAAATTTTTTGATTATTTGTTCTCTACAGAGACATCATAGAGATTAGCAACTTGTAGTTAATAGTAAATGTAACTGACAACGCTCGAAATTCTCGGTCACCATTCTAAATAACAATACGACGAAATCCACCTATACAAATATATATATCAGCTTTCACAAAAACTATCGAAGAGTTATGAGTCGGTACTATATGTCTGTCACGCTTGACGTATTTAGTAGTTCCCAATCTGCATCTTTCTATCACTGCTTCTTATTGTGTTCCTATTACCCATACTAGTAACAATTTGTGCATGAATGAAGATCAGTAACTTGTCAAAATGGCCATTGCCTATGCAAAAATTAGATTCATACAAATCAATGAAAAAATAAACTAAAACTCAGCTTGAGTATTCTGACTTTTGTCAGAGTATACTTGTTTGTTATAGTGTTGTACTTTAGAGTGTCATTGACCTCCGACCTTTGGCCGCTGTCACTGATCTGGCCCTACCTCTATCCAGAATACTTTCCTACTTAAGTTTGTTTTATACTTTGGTCTCGCCCTACTTCTGTCCATGGTATTTTCACTGGTCTCGTCTTAGTCCTAACCCTAACCTTTAACCTTACACTTATCCTTGCACTACCCTAATTTTTCTGTAAGTTGTTAGATCTATAATGTTGGTTTTTTTTCATGACTAACCCTAACCATTCTTTTTACAGTTTTTTTCTTTACCTCCATAGTTGCTTCCTTTTTCAAACTTATTTGAGTAATCTGCCTTTGATCCAACTCTAACCTAAGTTGCTATGACAACTCTATATTTTCTTCTTTGTTTGTTTTATTATTTTGATTTGTTTTTTCTCTTTGTTTTTGTTTTTTTTTGTGTTGTGTTGTTTTTTTTTGTTTTTTTGTTTTTTTCATTATTATTATATGTATTTATTATATTATTTTATATCTTTTATAATTTTTATTATTCAGTTATTAGTTTCTTTTTTTTATTTTATCCATTTATATTCTTTATTATTTATTTATTTATGTTATTTATTATCTTAATTATTTATTTCTTCTTTTATTTATTATTCTTCTTATTATTCTATTTACTATTAATTTCATTTTTAATTTATTATTTATTTATTTTTATTTACTTTTTGTGGTCATTATTATTTCCTATATTTTTATTATTACTTTTTTTTATTTTTTTACTTTTTAATTACATATTATTTATTAATTACCTTTTTCAGTGTTCTACTTGTTTTAGTCCATCTTTTATTTTTTTATTATTACATTACTTGCCTTTTTTATTATTTTATTTTTTAATGTTATTATATCATAATTCTTCTTAATATTATTTCATCATTATCTAATGATTTATTTATGTATTTGTTAAATTTCACTATTATTTTATTTATTTATTTATTATTTTATTTTATTTCATGTATATTTATCTTATTATTATTTATTATACATTATTTAGTTTATTTATATTCTTATTTGATTTTTTACTTTTTGTTTATCTTATTTATCATTTTTTTATCATTTTTATCATTTTTGAAATTTTATTTTATATTAATTTAAAAATCGTTTCGAAAATTGTTTTTATCCTAACCCCTAACCCTAACCTTTAACTTTACACTTATTTTTGTACTAACCCAAACTTTTCTGTTGTAAGAGTCACCTAACTTTACATGTATGTATATATCCCTAACACTTATGTATATAACAGTTACCCTTATGTAAATAACAGTAACCATAACCCTGACTTCAAACCCTACATGTAACCTTAGATATTAAACTTACATCTTGATCTTAACCCTTATGTTACAGCTACCCTAACCCTATATATATAATCCTAACACTTATGTATATACATGTAACAGTGTAACCCTTATGTATATAACCCTAACCCTAATGTATATAACCCGAACATTTGTTAAAAATGAGACAATCGCATCAAAATATGTAAACATAATATGATATGTTAAATATGAACAACAAATACCAGCATACGTATTAAAAGATCAACATTAAGTGATGAATGGGTGGTTATTTTAAAGCAACTAGTAACGAATAAGGGTGTTTTCATAGTATTGTATTAGTAAGACTAGTGATTTCATGATATTTTTAAGTGAAAAGGGAAGATTTCATGATATTGTGTCGGTAATAAGTTAAGTATCTAAGGTTACATTTAAGGTTTGAAGTCAGGGTTAGCGTTACGGTTACTTACATAAGGGTAACTGTTTTATACATATTAAGTGTTATGGTTATATACATAGGGTTAGGGTGACTCTTACAACAGAAAAGTTAGGGTCAGTACAAAAATAAGTGTAGGATTAAAGGTTAGAGTAAGGGTAAGAATAAAAAAGGAGAGAACTCCAACAGTTTGAAATTATTAGAATTAAATTCTAAATTAATATAAAATGAAATAAAAAATTTAAAAAAAATAATAAACAAATAATAAACAAAAAGTAAATAATTAAATAAGAATATAAATAAATTAAATAATGTATAATAAATAATAATAGAAAAATTATAAATGAAATAAAATAAAATAATAAAGAAATAAAGAAATAATCATGAAATTTAATAAATAAATAAATAAATAATGTGTTAATGATAAAATAATATTAAGAAGAATTATGGAATAATAACTTTAAAAAATGAAACAATAAAAAAGGTAAAATAATAAGATAAAATGAAAGATAGACTAAAATAAGTAAAACACTAATAAAAGTAATAAATAATATATAAATAAAAACTAAAGAAATAATAACAAAAGTAATAATAAAAGTAATAAATAAAATAAATATATATAATGAATATTGGTAATGAAAAAAAATACAGAAAATAATAATGACCATAAAAAAGCAATTAAAAAAAATAAATAATAAACAATAAATTAGAAATGAATTAAAAAAGTAAATAAAATAATGAGAAGAATTAAAAATAAAACAAATTTAAAAAATTGAGAATAATAAATAACGTAAATAAATAAATAATAAAGAATATAAATGAGTTAAATAAAGAAAACGAAACTAATATGTGAATAATAAAAATAATAAAAGAAATACAATAATATAATAAATAAATAAAAAAATGATGAAAAAAAAACAACAATCAAAGAGAAAAAACAAATCAAAACAAGAACAAACAAACAAAGAAAAAGATAGAGTTGTCATAGCAACTTAGGTTAGAGTTGGATCAAAGGGGGATAACCTAAATAAGTTTGAAAATGGAAGCAACTATGGAGGAATAGAAAAAAAAACTGCACAAAGAATGGTACGTGTTAGTCATGAACAAAAGAAAAAAAATCAGGTAACGAATTTATGACTCAAGGAACTTAACATAATGCATACAAACACCAAATGACTAAGGTTAGGGTTATACATAAGGGTTAGATTATATGCATTATGGTAAAGGTTGGGTTGGTTAGGGGTTAGGGTAAATCACGGTATATCTGAACATATATATATATGGTGACTTCAAGATGAAGAACAACAAGAAAAGCGTTTTTCCTTTGCTTGTTTTTTTTATTCTGTATTTGTAGAGACTTTGTCTCATGTACATTTACTCCATATTCTTTTATTCACTATATACAACATTGCTGATATAACAAAAAAGCTAGGGTTAGTGCGAGGATAAGTGTAAGGTTTAAGGTTAGGGTTAGAGTTAGCATGAGATCAAAGATAAGACCAATAAAAGAACGTTGAATTGAGATAGGGCGAGACTAAATAAAGAACCTTGAATTGTGGTAGGACGAGACTAATAAAAGAACCTTGAATTGAGGTAGGGTGAGACTAATAAAAAAAAAACCTTGAATTGAGGTAGGGCAAGACCAATATTTCCCAATGACAGAGCATGACCAATGGCAACACCATGGACAGGTGAGACCAAAGCTTAAGGCAAAAACATACGTGTTGAGACCTAAGGTCCGCGACATACTAAAGTACATTGGCACATTCGTTACAATTCTCGGTTCCGGAACGGAAACGATCTCCGGAACCGGAATCGGGAGGAAAAAATCGAAGACCTTTAACATAGGACCTTTGGGTCTGGACGTCCCCACTACACTACTCAACTATCATTTTATATACCCACACAAATTCTATTACATCCTAAATCTTTAATCACAAAAGACTACTTGAAACATTTACTCAAGGCTAAATGATGTGCAATCAAAACATCCTGAGTAGCTTTGTTAATCGCCGATTTTTAGTTATAGCCCATCCGACCATGTCTTCATTTGGAACTTTTGCGGTGTTAACAATCTTAAAAGTATGCGAAATTATTGACAAAGGTACGAAATACACTAGAGTTCCCAAAGAAATTAACTGGAGAAAGATTTTTTTTAATTTTTGTTGGATGTTGTTCACAACTATTATCGAAAAGGGATTAAAAGTGATTCAGCTGAGCTAGACACGTTATCCGAATTGATCAAAGCTATGCGTTGGGTCATTTAAAAACATATAGCAAACCTAATACTTACATTGAACAACAAAGTTAGTGAGAACCGAACCTTCAGTCAAAGAACGAAAAGGTTCTAGCATTTTGCGTTAACAGGAGGTATTGTATCGTGATATGATAAATACGGTGATGTCCCTGCAGAAAATGCTTTAACAATACTGGTGTTATTTGAAAACTTTAATGTAATGTTCGATTTAAAAATCTCGGGATTGAAATCACTTACAAAATACTATAATACCGAAGTTTCAAATTTAAACAATATACTTTTAGTGTCTTCAAATACGACATTTATTTGGATGAGGTTTTGAAACAGGGGCGATGCGAGCTTCAACGAGCATTGCCGCGTGTTTCGTGCAGAATACAGATAAATCTAGTATTTGAAGACGTATATTGTCATTATACTATACAAAATATAAACATGTGTAACTTTATTATAAATGGCTTTAAAATGATTTCAATATAAAAAGTAACAACGATTCCCCAAATGGTAGTTTCTGTCAGTAGGATAGCGATTACCTGTTAACTGTTGTGAAAGAGAAATAAACACCAAGAAATAGATCACAACGAATTGTGAATAAATTATGTTTTTTTTTAATTATTATCGTAAAATTATCGAATTAATTTCAATAATTATTTTTCAACAGATTTATCTAATAAAACAAAATAAAATGGTATAGTTGGCCACGATTAAAAGATAAAAAACACAAAATGTACAAATTAAAAAACACATAAAATGACAAAAATTGAAAGAGAGGGAGGGAAGACTACCCAACGTTTCGGCCTATATGGCCTCCGACTAGGGGACTACCGGGCTAAAAACGGAGAAAAAGATGGATATGACGAGAGAAGGCAGACCTGATGGCGTGTCACAGAAATTACCTGTAAAAATCGTGACAAATCTTGAATTTAATCAAAAACGAGAGATAAAACATTAGTTATCTGTACTATGCAAATATTAAACTTCAATACATAAATAATTTTATAAAATAGATTGCTTCTTAACATTCATGCCAAAGGGTCGAACAGTTCCAAGAAAATGGATGATTTTTTGTTCAAGGAACTGTCGTTGTTTTTCACCTGCACTAGTGTGTATAAGGACAGTTACACGCATGTCCAGTATGCTGTGGTTAGCTCGTCGGAAATGTTCACCTACGGGGCAATCCTTACCATTGGTGACGCTCTGTTTATGTTCGACAAAGCGGTCACCCAATCTCCGGCAAGTCTCACCCACATAGATCATGTTACAGCGTTTACAGCCTACAGCATACACTACGTTTTCGGTAGTACACGTGAAACCATTTTTTAGTTTGAAAACGTTAGCCGGCCCTACTACTTCATCGGTTTCCCAAGTAAAAGGACAAGTCGAAAAGCGAGATCGCTTACATTGTCTAGTGCCCTTATATTTACAGGGAATTTGAGGAGTAGCACTCTTGAAAGAACTAGTAACAAGGTGCTGTTTCAAACTCTTCCCTTTTCTGAAGGCTGCAATGGGAGACGAATCCTGGAAAACTGCCGACATATGCTCGTCCTCGAGAACTATAGATTTGAAGTTGCGTATCAAAATGTTTTTGATAGCTTCNGGGTAGCCTCTCTTAACAAAAAAGGATTTCATTCTGTTACATTGAGTCCTGAAGTCCTGCTCGTCACTACAGATACGACGAAGTCGCAAGAATTGTGACTTTGGAATGGCATCCTTGCATGACTTTGGGTGACAGGACCCATAATTTAAATAACAGTGGGCGTCTGTCGGTTTATAAAACACTGAGGTGGAAATTTGCCCATCCTTTACGGTACAGTTAATGTCGAGGAAAGAGAGACTATCTTTGGTAATATTAAAAGTGTATTTGATGGCCGGATGGTACGAGGAAACATAGTAAATGAAAGACTTAAGTTCATCTTCACTGTCAGAGGACACCCCAAAAACATCATCAATATATCTTTTATAAAGTTCGGGGACAGGTCCTATATATTCTGTGAACATTTTTTCCTCGAGGTAACCAACAAATAAACAAGCAAAGCTTGGACCCATTTTGGTTCCCATCGCAACACCGCCGGACTGACTATAATATTCCCCATCAAATTGAAAAGTGTTGAGGGTCAAGACAAGTTCAGCAAGCCTAAGGATAATGTTTGTCTTTACATAAGGATTGGGTCTTCTGTCTAAAAAGTGTCTTAAAGCTACCATAGCATCATTGTTGGGGATGCTAGTGTAGAGGGCAGTGACATCCATAGTGAATAGTTTGACATCAGCATTTTCTGGCTGAAAAAACTCAAAAATATTGAGAGCATGTGTAGTGTCCTTAATGTATGTAGGTAGATTCTCCACAATTGGAATAAATACATCATGGAGAAAACTAGAAATATATTCGGTAGGACAGCTACAAGCTGAAACTATAGGTCTACCAGGATTCCCCAATTTATGTATTTTGGGCAGCATATAGAAACGTGACGTTCTTGGCTGGGAAACAACCAATTTATACGCTTCATCTGGCAAATCCTGCTTCTCTATGGATGTCTTTATGAAATTTTTAACAATTTTCTGATTTTCTTTCGTGTTGTTAGATTTTAATTTTTTATAAAATTGAGAATCCGAAAGTTGAAAATCCCCTTCAGCAACATAACACTGAGAATCCCAGGCGACAACGGCACCTCCTTTGTCTGCAGCTTTGATAACTATATCAGTGCGTGCTTTGAGGTGCCGAAGAGCGGTCTGTTCATCTGAAGTCAGGTTATGTCTCTTCAGGGGTTTGGATTTTAAATTGTCAATTTGACTGATACACGACCTAAAGTAACCCTGCAACACCGGAAACCAAGATGCTTAAGGCGTGAACTCCGATTTAGTACGATTGAATTTAATCAAAAACGAGAGATAAAACATTAGTTATCTGTACTATGCAAATATTAAACTTCAATACATAAATAATTTTATAAAATAGACTGCTTCTTAACGTTCATGCCAAAGGGTCGAACAGTTCCAAGAAAATGGATGATTGTTTGTTCAAGGAACTGTCGTTGTTTTTCACCTGCACTAGTGTGTATAAGGATAGTTACATGCATGTCCAGTATGCTGTGGCTAGCTCGTCGGAAATGTTCACCTTTGGGGCAATCCTTACCATTGGTGACGCTCTGTTTATGTTCGACAAAGCGGTCACCCAATCTCCGGCAAGTCTCACCCACATAGATCATGTTACAGCGTTTACAGCCTACAGCATACACTACGTTTTCAGAAGGTCTGCCTTCTCTCGTCATATCCATCTTTTTCTCCGTTTTTAGCCCGGTAGTCCCCTAGTCGAAGGCCATATAGGCCGAAACGTTGGGCAGTCTTCCCTCCCTCTCTTTCAATTTTTGTCATTTTTATGTGTTTTTTAATTTGTACATTTTGTGTTTTTTATCTTTTAATCGTGGCCAACTATACCATTTTATTTTGTTTCATAGTTAATTTGTGGCCATCGCACAACATATTTATATTTTTAGATTTATCTAATACACTGAGTGAAATAGAAATATGAATTGAGTGCTGACGTCATACAAACAAAATATTAATACACAGAAAGCTGCCATCTTGGCCTTAAAGGCGCGGCTTAAATGCTTTATGCTGCTTGTTGACGTATAAAATTCATCTTTATACGTACCCAATTATACATGCTAGAAATAACCTAATTGTCGAAGCATAAATTTCGTTATGCTGTACACGTGTTTCAAGGAGTAACTTCTCATCAGCAGCATAAGAATAAAATAATATTGAAAGCCGTAATAAAAAAATTGTCAAAAAAGAAATGCTTATTACCAAATCCAGTATCAAGGACATCCACTGAGTGCCATACACGGAATGAGGCCTCAAAAGACGAATTTTCGAAGATCATAGATAAGTGCTTTTCTCATTTGGATTCAAGCTTAAATACGGCGAAAATCTATCTTCCATGTAATGGTTACCTATATTACATTAAATTCTATACAAAAAGTCACATAGCGCAGGAATTTTTTTTCATTTTTTTTTTTTTTTTTAAGCACGAAAACTTTTCTTCCTCTAAGCGTTTTTATTCCAAACCTACTACTCGAAAAAAAGATTATATCTACTTATCAGACAATGTTTCACAATAAAAACAGTAGACACAGATACAAATATCTCTTCTTTGGTCATGAACAAACTTGCTTTTTCAGGGACAAGACCTACTGAAAAAAACAAATATACTGATGATGACATCACTAAAATTCTTGACTTTAATCAACAATATGTTGAGCTACTTGGAATAAAAGCGTTATTCCTTTGCTTAATCTTACCATGTATTTGTAATGACTTTGTCACATGTGCATTTACTCCATATCCTTTCTTGCATCATTTAAGCAGACAATCAATATTCCAATGAACATCAACTGTGCACTCTTACTTTCCGACCCATTTTTAAATTCTTGAAATTGAATTCTTACAAACACTTTTTAAAGATAAGAGGAAAAGGGCATACTACTAAGTTCTTTGATTTCATCTATCGATATGTCGATGATTTTCTTTCCTTTCTCTAATTTCTAGCAAATTAAGAACCTCTTGATTGATGTGTTATCGAAGAAAAACTAGCATGTTTATAGATTTGTTTTCATTTTTTGATTGGTCTATCCTGTAAATGTCTGGTGTCAATTTCTATAAAAAGTGCGACTGGATGTTGATGAAATTAACACATGAATCATTATCAGGCAAATTGTGCTTTGCATTTGTATAACTATGACAAAATTGTAACACTCAATACATCTTTCAATAAGTGGCGCAATGATACACAAAGCAACGATGGTAACAACAAAATGGCGGCATACTAGAGACAGGGAACTACGGAGATTAATTTACTTCAATATATTGAGAAGTAGAGAAACAGTCTCTTACACTGTTTTCCTCGAAATCAAACTTTAAAATGTGAAACATTTAACTATCTTGAATTGAGAAATATACATAATAAACTGGAAACAATGTTAGATACTATATTTATAAACCCATTTATGAGAAATAATCTCCAATATATCCGAGCTAACTAAATTCAAGTCGACTCTTTATTCGTTTCCGTATATTTGTCCCGTTTCAGTGTCTATCTATTTTATCATGGTTGTATATGCAGAACGGATTATGAGATTCGAATAATGGTAAACTATATGCCTGTATGTTCTTTAGTAACCCTAAAGACCTATTAACGTCTACGTATTATGTAATAGATAAAGCACTTTCTTATCTTCATGCGAAAGCGCTTTATTTTATCTATATTTAAGTATTAAATCTTTTTACAGTTATATATGAAACTCTTAACATTGTCAGATGTTATAGGTTACAATTGCGCTATCAATGTTGTTCGGAATGCATCTAGTTTTTTACCCCAAGATGAAGTTCAGAATTAATCATTGCAGTACGTACGACTGGTGGAAACTTATTATAATAAAATCACCTATACACTAGTTATATAGAATTCATTAATATTTATTCACTTTCTATATCTTTGACCTGAATCTCATATATGTTTATGTCAGGGGTAAGACTTAAATTATTTTCCATAAAAATACCGACCCTTCTTATAGCCTCAATTTTCACCAAGAAGAGCAATGGGAACCCCCATTTTTCATTCCGAAATGTGAAAGATATCAGTACCGACAAATTATTAGAGGGACCCCCGGAGTTGAAATTCGGTTGCATCTATTTTTAGAATTGCGTCAAACCGGGGTACCCCCTATGGAAATAGCATTATAAATTAAAGAACCTTAGTGAGCAAGCTCACATACCCCACGCCTCCACATATCAGAAAATCCTGCATTATTGACCTAAAAAAAATATCCTATAAGCAATATTATACATAACAAGAGGCTCCCAAGAGCCTGTATTGCTCACCTGGGCCATGGCTGACACAATTAGTCAAAATAATCCAAATGTTTAAGGGTCTCAATGTCAAGTTTGTTGATAGACATTGATGTTATATGATCCAAAATTAAACTATGTTCCCCAGCTATTTTTGATGGGGCGTAGACTGACTGTCACCTTCTTGAAAAAGACCATCTAAGCATCATTGTACCTCACTTTGGTTCCCATTGGACTAGTATTTTCAGAGGAGATCTTTAAATGATTTCAAATGGGATCCAAGGTTAAACTGTTCACCGCTGACTGCCATCTTGGATGCTATATGGACATGCTGGACACATTTTGTGCAGGGGACCAAGAAAGGACCACTGTGATCAAGTATGATTCCAATTGGCCATGTGCTTTCAGAGGAGAACATCTTTGAATATGTTGCCTTATAGGATCCAATGTAAAACCTTGTTCCCCTTTCATTCACCATCACCATCTTGAATATGATGTGAACTTGCGGGACAAAAAAGGGACCAACTAAGGACCATTGTGACTAAGTTTGGTTCCAATCGGCCAAGTATTTTCAAAGGAGATTTTTGCAATATTGTCCAAGTTTTGACAAAGTTCCCCACTGGGGGGAGGTTTTTTTTTTGGGGGGGGGGCATCTTGGATGACATGCTGACTTGCCTGACACAATTTTTCAAGGGGACCACCCAAGGACTATTGTGACCAAGTTTGGTTCCAATCGCCTCAAAAGTTTCAGAGAAGATCTTTGAATGCTTTCCCGTAGGGTCCAATGTTAAAACTGTATTCCCCGCTGGCAGCCATCTTTGATATGATACATACTTGCCAGACATTTCTTTTAACCAGTTTGGTTCAAACTTGCCCAGTAGTTTCAGAGATCTTGGCATATAGGGTCCATTTTTCGACAACGATCCAACTGGCAGCCATCTTGGATGGAGTGTTGACTTGCCGAACACTTTTTTAAAGGGGACCACCTAATGACTATTGTGACCAAGTTTGGTTCCAATTGGTACAGCAGTTTCAGAGAAGACGTTTGAATGAAAAGTGTATGACTGACAGACCCAAGACACAGTGATAGCAAAAACTCACCATGGCATAACTAGGTTAGTACTAGAGTGCATTCAGACTATGAAGACGAAAAACTTCTACTACAGTATCTGGGAAAGATATTTCAATTGAAGGCAAACATTGACCAATGTAGGACACAATATACATTTATATACTAGTACTCAAATTATTACAATGTGAAATAAGTAAAGATTATGGAAGTATTTTTGCAAAAAATTGTAAAAATTTGTATAAAAACACCTTTTGTACTCTTGATTATGTAACAAATAATTGTTTTTAATAAAGTGATAGCAGGGAATTTCTTTTAAACTTAAAAGAGAAAAGTAAACCAAAGAAGATTTGAAAACAGTCAGATTTTAAAGGGAAAATACCCATGACAAGAGTCTACTTGCTGTTTTAGCTGAAAATAGTCTAAGTGCGATAACTCCCATAATAATAATCCGATCAATAAGGCAGTATAGTATGCACATCTACACATCATGACCAACAATCCTACCAAATATGAAAGCAATCCATTAAGCGGTTTCAGAGGAGTTGCAGTGACAAGATGATACTTGATGTTTTAGCTGAAAATAGTCTAAGTCAAATAACTCTCATGAAAATATTCAGATCAATGAAGCTGTAAAGTATGCACATCTATAGATCATGACCAACAATCCTACCAAATATGAAAGCTCTTCATTAAGCGGCTTCAGAGAAGTTGCAAGGACAAGATGATACTTGCTGTTTTAGCTGAAAATAGTCTAAGTCCAATAACTCAAGTCCAATAACTCCCATAAAAATAATCCAATCAATAAGGCAGTAAAGTATGCACATCTACACATCATGACCAACAATCCTACCAAATATGAAAGAAATCCATTGAGCGGTTTGTGAGGAGTTGCAGTGATAAGATGATACTTTGGTATTTTAATTGAAAATGGTCTAAGTCCCATAACTCCAACAAAAATTATCCGATCAATATGGCGATATAGTATGCACATCTACACATCATGACCAACAATCCTACCAGATATGAAAGCAATCCGTTAAGCGGTTACAGAGGAGTTGCAGTGACAAGAACAGGATTGACAGTCTAAGTCCAATAACTCAAGTCCCATAACTCCCATAAAAATAATCTGATCAATAAGGCAGTAAAGTATGCACATCTACACATCATGACCAACAATCCTACCAAATATGAAAGCAATCCATTGAGCGGTTTCAGAGGAGTTGCAGTGACAAGATGATACTTTGGTATTTTAATTGAAAAGAGTCTAAGTCCCATAACTCCCACAAAAATTATCCGATCAATATGGTTGTAAAGTATGCACATCTACACATCATGACCAACAATCCTACCAGATATGAAAGCAATCCGTCAAGCGGTTACAGGGGAGTTGCAGTGACAAGAACAGGACTGACGGACGGTCGGACGGACGGACCAGTCAAAAACATAATACCCTCCGCAACTTCGTTGCGTGGGGTATTGTAACATATAATCTCTACCAATGTGGTAGAAAGGATAACACATTTATTATCAAAGTAACTTTAGATCAACGTGTAAAACGGCATTATCTTTGATAATATTCATTTGTATAAACTTTACTTTCTGTAATGTGATAAGATTAATAAATAACAAAAAGCCGAAGTTACTGCATATGCGCATTACGACAACTTAAGTCTTAAAATAGGGAAGATTCATCCTGCGTGATGACAATTTTTATACCTTTTCCTGACAAGAATCTGCAAATTTTTTAAATAAAAAAATGAACTGTCATATGAATATTGATAAACAATATTTGAACTGTAATATTCTTTAAGATGAACATTTAAACAAGGGAGATAATTTCAAAAAAAAAAAAAATTACAAAGAAATCACTTTGAAAATTTTTCATTGTGTGAAATAATTAGAAAATAAGGTCCATGACCCCCATTTTACTTTTTGTTATTTGTGAGTTCAATACAGGGGCTAGCAACATTTAAAAATAATTAAAATACTCATAGATTTAACCTTAATATATTTTTTGTAAATAACAATTTTCCTGAACATTTGGAACTAAAAAAATCCCAATTTTGGTGAAAGATTCTGAGCTTATATGGCCCGTGACCCAATTTTTTTTTGGAAGTTCAATTTTTCAAGTCAAATATTGCAAACTTTTGAAAAATTCTGATGGATTTCGCTTTAACCCTGAACCACCCTAAAAAAGAAAACAAACAATACATAATTAAAAGTGCAACATGTAAAACAATATATATATATATATATATATCGTCTATTAAAGCAGTATCTTGGTTATAGTGCTGATAAATATAATATAAAATCTATAACACACATTTTGTACAAAATCCTACCTTTGGGTTTGTTTGGTATAATACAAAATATCAAGCTTATCACAACTGTAAAGGTGCAAATCAATAAATTCGTAAAACACGTAATCCATCGATTTTATCTAAATCAGTATTGTAGGTTAAGAACAGACACTGTAAGCTCCTAACAAAGAATTTGTTTAATTTTTAGATGAGATACAACTTTCATGCATTTATATGATATTCATTTCATTGAAAACTAAGGAGTATCTCCCTCACGCAAAGCTCTGTCCTTAGCTGATTTTGGCTTTACATTTGGATCATATTTGGTATTTGTTCTCTATCAGTTTTTTTTAATATATTTGATTTTATGGTCTTCCAAACATTTAGATTTTATCTGCACTGAAGAGACATAAGTTGTCGAAATGCGCATATGCAGAAAATAAATTCACAGTAACTTCGGTATTTAGTTATTATAACAATTCGGCAATGCAAACAAGCCATATGCTAAAAACATACATTTGTTGTACAATCATGATTTTTTTACAAATGAAATGTAGATTTGTTTTATTTAGAATGAATGTATTTGCAAGAGTTTAAATCAATATTGCAATGTTGACAGACAGATATCAGTAAGAATATTATATTACACCAGGTAAAATAAACAATGGCAAGTAAACATCTTATAAAACTACAAGAGAACTAAATTTGAACAGATTATTTACTTCACGCTAAAGAAATGTAATTTTTGCATATTTTGCTTTCTTTAGCTGCTTCATTTAAATAAAAAAAAATACTGTTTTTGAATGATTTAGTATCTAATGTCATATGTGATTTTCATGAGTTTTGTTGCTGTGTTTGGTCTTTGGTCCTTCGTTTTTTGTGATACCTTCTTTGCTGTACATCTGGAACTTGATTTAGGTAATCACTCATGACTGCAGTTAACTTCGGTACTTTGTTATTTGTTCCTTCTGCATTCTACTTCCGTTGTTTCCAGTATGATATGTGATTCCTTAAAATCAGGAGTGGACCTTCTCGTCTCACTCCTTAGTTAGTACAATAATCAACATGTCCAGGTCATGTTTATCAGTTTTATCCCTAAAGCCCATCTCACACTACACCGTATAACGTAAACGAACGCTGAACGTATAAAAATAAATTATATCCGTTCGTCTCCGTTTATATACGTTTGTCGTCCGTTCTTTGTCCGGTGAATACGGTACAAGTACGGTGATGCTCGTTTTGTACGGAGAAAAATTTTGAACATGTTCAAAACTTGGAACGGACATATACCGCACAAAATGTCCGGTAAATGTACGGTAGGTTTACGATTTGTTCGGTTCTCGTGCGTTGCATTAACGTTATTCATTCGTTACTTGTCCGTCTTGCATCCGTTCATGTGCGGTAGATTAAATTGGGGAAACGGACTTTTACCGAAGAGATAACGGATAAACCGTTAGAGTTCCGGACTTTCAGCGGAAACCAACCAGACGAGCACCGAATAAAATGAATTTATAAAAATATATGTTGTGAAATATAAAAACAGCTAAAAATCAAAAGGAAGGAACGGAAAGAAAGACCCATGTTTTCGACCTTAGGCTTAAACTATGAGGGATTCGTGCCGTACTTATCTCATTTAGTAATTGCAAGAGTTATGCAGTGTTTGTTGATTTGTATTTATATTGTAACATTATTCTGACATATACCCAAAACATCAAAATTAAAAATTGTCCTTTTTCTCGCCGTTTAAAAACGTTATGAGCGTTTAGCAGCATTCGCTACTATATAGACTGTATAACTTTAACCCGATCTTGGTCTTAGGCATTTTCACTGGCATTTTCGCTTTGAGTCGTTGGTGGAGAAGGTTAACTGTAACCAAACAGTTTTTCTTAGGTCATTCTCCTGCCTTTTTATTCGGTGACATTTCTGAAAAAATAAATTTAATTGGTCAACCACGCCGTGATGATTATCTATGTAAAACAAGGTTGTTAAGCGGCCAAAAGACACAAGTGTTGTCTTTTAAAATCGATAGTTTAACATAGTACCTATTCAATTTGCTTTTACTCGGTGCTCGTTCGGCACGTTTTCGTTAACAATCCGTTTTATTCGGTACTTGTCTTGTATGTTACCGTTATAAATACGTCTTATTCGGTGCCGGTGTCAGTTCGGTGCGAGTTCGGTTTATACGGTGCCAGGACTGTGCATATACGGTGTACTTACTGTAGACCTCCGGTTTTTGTGCGTTTTCATTGTATTTCGTGAACGAACAAAAATATTTACGACCGTACAAAAATTTTCATCCGTTCCTCATACGTTTGTGTCATACGGTGTAGTGTAAGTTTATGATACTTCGGTACATAAAACTTCCTTGTACTTAATGAGTTGAAAATATAAATAATGAAAAAATCTACAGAAGAAAAACATAATTAAGAAAAAATAATGATTTTGCTCCTCTTCTAAAATGTGCTTATGATCTCGTAAAATAAACTTGGGGACTAGCATTTTTTTTAATTGGGAGTTTTTTGTCATGATTCTTTTTACAAATAATTACTTTGAATTTACAAAAAAAATGAAAATTTGCATTGAAAAATATTTTACACCACAATTTTAAACGTAAATGTTACTAATATACTGGCAAATATGTTAACATAGTCGTATCTGTTTCCAGTCATAAGCTTTAAATGGTATTTCTTTTCCCTACAGAGGCACTCCCCTATTGTAGAAATTTTGACTGTCTACATTTTGCACGATTCAAAATCAGAGAAAATATAGATCCCCACAGGAAAAGTGTCATTCATAATCTGAAGTTCATTTAATTATGTATATATATATACATATGTTTAATGATATAATGACCCAAATAACGTATATAACGGCTTTCAAGTGTATTGACACATTAACTGCATATCTTTTCCATATCATGGCCAACAATTGACGACTTGTATCCAGCTGTGAAAATATATCCAGCTGTACACCCGTCAGATAAAGATGTCGCTTGTGGAAATATACGGGGACGGTGTATAAAATGTTCAATTATCAGAAATTCATAAATATCTCAAGATTATAAGAGTTATATTCAAAAAGTACAGTTTATTACCTTTCCAATGATATAATTTTAATAATTATCAGAAAATGAGAAATTGCTTCCAATTTGATTTGAAGATGTGTACCCCATCAATCAATGGGGGAAAAATGAAAAACGTACGAACTCCAATCTTTGCAAGCCTATTAAGAATTCAATATATATTTTTTTAAATTCATAAGAGTTATAATCGTGTTCCCGGCTTCCCGTAGAATAAGAATATATATATATATATATATTTTTTTTTTTTTGGATGGTGGGAAATTGCTTCCATTTTCATTTGAAATTGGAGAAAATCCCTCTGAAATCATGAAATTTTGTGTTTGTGGCGGTTTCGCAGATCTGTCACAAAGGAGTTAGCGCCTACTTACTGAACTGGGTCGGCGGCTTTCATATTTTAAGATTATCAGTGGGGTGGACAGAGCAATTTTTGTTTGGAGTTCCTATCGGTCAATATAATACATCCATGGTCAGACCAGAGACAAATAAAACCAATATATTTTTTGGTTAGTCAGACATAGTTACTTTATATACGAGACTCCGTGATATATGATCATTATGTTTTAGGTGTTTTTACTATTGAAATCAATGCCCCTTATCTATTCAATATATAGTTTACATTTCGAAAAGACCCCATGACGGCTCTGGTGTAAGAAATAGTTCGATGTATAGAGACTTTTAGTAGTATCAAAAGGCCGATTCTGCCACATCCATGCAAAATCCTGCATAAAAAATCCTACCCGAGGGCAAAATGCAAACGGACAGCATTCCTATTGAGCATAGGGTAAATACAAGAATTATGTCTTTCGAAATCTCCCAAGATGACGACTTCATCAGCGAAGATGTCTTCCAGGAAAAGATGAAGGATCAGAACACCTTAAAGAGAGGTGTGCCTACGTCCGAAATTGAAATAAATAAAGATATGACATCAGAAAGAAGTAAGATGGATAAGTTCCAGGATTTCTTTCTGGAGAATGAGGAAGATAGCACCCCCACCCCCACCCCCACCACCTCTAAAAGGCAGTATCAGTGCTGCAATGCCCCCAACCTGGTGCAGATGGATGAGCGCACCCAGCAGTGTCAAAATTGCGGGATGGAGCAAGTCCAGCGATTTGAGCATCAACCAAGGGAGCAGAAGACCACTTGCGACTACCCACTCAAGAGGAAGAAGGGGCAGTTCTGCAAGAGCAAGCCCGGAAAGGATGGTTTCTGCTGGAGACATGGACAACCACGCGAGACGGAAGACTAGGAGATCATTCCCGTCCAGGGTAAGATGGTAGTGGAAGAGACCATGA
>MJUU01046975.1:363638-390939 GCA_002080025.1 Modiolus philippinarum | reverse complement strand
TTTAAGTATGGTTGCTAGGTAGAATTCCAAAAAATAAGTGGTCTTTGAGACTTTCAGGAAATTTATGAAAATTGGAACCAAATATTTTTGAAATCCAATTCATGAAAATGTTCATCCTAAACTACACAAACATTTTAAGTATTGTTGCTAGGTAGAATTCCAAAAAATAAGTGGTCTTTGACACTTTCAGGAAATTTACCAAAATTGGAATCAAATATTTTTGAAATCCAATACGTCGTTTTCGAGATCCCTTCATTCCCGGAATGACGTAACATCTTTTATGAAGTTCCCGGCGTTTTCAGGTTCACTCACATTTCCGGTTTAATGCATTTCCAACACACACAACGTCAATGCGCCTTAGAAAGCCTACCTAATTTGTTACACAAGGGAATTTTACTTTCCCCGTGAAGATGAGTATTTGTTCTGAATGAAGTGATTTTTATTTTTAGCTTTTTTAAAGATTTTTTTCCAGTTCAATCGACCATCAAATGCCATGAAATTGAAGTTCACTTCCAAACATAAAAATCTTGTGTTATCCTGCAGACAGTGCAGTCATGTTACTGCGGTTCTTAACTTCAAGCTTCATAATAAAATAGAATGAAAAAAAATACGACTTTTTACAACATTATATAAGTGGAACTTATCCAACAAGATATTGTTATTTACAATCAGTACGAAGCGGAAGACGTCAAGCACCGCAACGTCACTATTATCACGTGACAAAGTGCTAAAATAAGTATGTTGTCCCGTAGTAGATTGTTATCTCGAAAACGACGTATTGATGAAAATGTTCATCCTAAACTACACAAACATTTTAAGTATGGTTGCTAGGTAGAATTCCAAAAAATAGGTGGTCTTTGAGACTTTCAGGAAATTTACCAAAATTGGAACCACTTTCAGAATTGGAAGTTATCAGAATTTTGCTTTTTACCAAACAGTTGTCAGAATATAATATAATATGCCAAAATAAAAAAAAAATATGTGTCTTTGACATTTTCAGGAAATTTACCAAAGTTGGAACCGGAACCAAAATTCCAAAAGCTTATTGCAAATCTATAGACTATATGCAACAATTCTGCATAAAGATTTGATCCCTAAATCCAAAAATGTAGGAGGAGTTTGCGTCACATGCCACATGTGTCTAATCCACATCTTTTGGTCTTTGTTTAAATTGACATCATGGGGCCTCTTGTTTGCACCAAGACCAATATCAAAAATCCGAAAGCTTATTGCGCATCTACAGACTATATGCAACAATTCTATAACAAAATTAAATCTCTAAATCCATAAATGTAGGAGGAGTTTGTGTCACATGCCACATGTGTAAAAATTGACATCATGGGGCCTCTTGTTTGCACCAAGACCAATATCGAAAATCCGAAAGCTTATTGCGCATCTGCACACTAAATGCAACAATTCTACAACAACATTTAATCCCTAAATCCAAAAATGTAGGAGGAGTTTGAGTCACAAGAAAAGTGTGACGGATGGACGGACGGACGGACGGACAGACGGAGGGTATTACATTATCCCCGAACTTTCTTCGAAAGTGCGGGGATAATCAGACCCATTCAAAGAGAATTTTAAATTTGCTGGCTGTCTGTCTTAGAAAAGACCATAGTTTTTGTTTTTTCTGTATTAATTTGTAATTTCCATGTATATGTAACCATTTCTAAATAATACCTGTTAATCATGTTTTAGCAATGACATATGTTAATGGGATTAAAGATATTAGCACCCTACAGGTGTCAAAATTAACAAAAATCTAATTATCTATGCACAAGTTACCAATCTATTTATGACCCCCAATAAATATGTAACAGGATGTTTGAAGTGTGCACAAAATTTACATAAAAACAGAAAATATAGACAACTTATGTCAAAACTTTTCAATACTTCTACTGAAGTATGACAGGATTAAAGGATAATTTTATTCTTTGAAGTGTTAAGAAAAAAGATGTTTTTACAACATTTAAACATAAAAAAATAAAGATATCATCTTTAATTAACATTTCTTTTTAATTTTAAACTCTTGTTTTAATTTTTCTTATAAATTTTTTAAATATAAAGTTTTATATATTAAGTTTTGCATTTCATTTCTTATATAAAACTTTAATACTTCTTTCCTAAAATTGCAGTTTTCTAAAAGTAATCAAAATGTAATCTAAAATGTAATCATGATTACAGGGTAAAATTGAATGTAATTGATTACATTATGATTACATGTAATCAAAAAAATTGTATGATTACAAATTACATATGATTACATGAAAAAATGTAATCGATTACAGCAAAGGAAAATGTCAGCAAACAGAAGTCATCATCTTTGGCAGTAAGTATTATATTCATGTACACATGTATAGGGGAGAATGCTGCTGGTACAGGAAAAAGTAAACAAACAGAAGACATCATCTGGCAGTAAGTATTATATTCATGTACACATGTATAGGGGAGAATGCTGCTGGTAAGGGAAAAAGTCAGCAAACAGAAGTCATTGTCTCTGGAAGCAAATATTATCGGTATTTGTATAAGTTTCCTTTGATCTTGTGAGGCAAATATTTCCAGTATTTGCTAGGTGCCTGAATACGAAAAAATATTGGCAAAAAGTATCTTAGGCCAAGCCTACTTTGTCCATCAGTGCATCAATGTAAACAAAGAAATATGCATCTACAAAAACCGTTAAGATCGATCAAATTCTTTTACTAATCAGTAGTCAATTTCCCCAATTTCTTGAAAATGATTTTCATTTTGCAAAAATGTGGTCTATCAAATGATTTAGTTAATTAAAGATAAAAAAAATAATAGGAGTTTTGTTTCTGATGCTTCAAATATCTTCTCCAATAATAGACTTGCCAACAATATTTTTCGTATCAAAAACAAGACTTCCATTATTCTATATATGTACAACAGAGAATGCTACAGGTAAAAGAAAAATGATATTGGCAGCAGTTGTTGTCTTTGGTAGTGGGTATTTTGTTTTATACACATAGTACTGTAAACTAAGAAATGAAACATGAAAATATAAGTGCCGCAAATATTTTGATGCAATATGGTAACTTAACAGCTCAACTGACAACCAAGAGTTCAAGACAAAGGGAATCGAAATATATTTTCCAAGCTGCAAAAAAAAGGGGTGCCAAAAGTCCCAGTTTACAGTATTTATACTCTTGAAACTGTGGCAGACACCTCCTTTTATTACAGTTATGTGTGAGGCTGTTGTTTTAATGCCCCGCGGCGAAAGTGGAAGGGGCATATACATTTGTAGATTTACCCTTGTCTGTCCATACATCCATACATCCCCCTTTTAATTTTTGCATTTAGGTCCATAGTTTAGGAACATGAAGTGATATCTTTATAATATTGAATCATAAAATTCACCTCTATGAGTACTACCCAATGCAGTAATAATTAGGTGCCCATGATCTACATTTCATGGTTGATCGACTTCGGTTAAATTTTGCATTTAGGTCCATTTCTCATCAACTGTGCATGATACCATTATTAAATTGCATCATAACATTCACCTCAATGAGTAGTACCCAAAGCCGTAACAATTAGGTGTCCATAATCTACATTTCGCACTTCAGTGACTTTGGTTAAATTTTGTGTTTAGGTCCATTTCTCAACAACTATACATGATATCTGTTTGTATTTCATCATGGCATTCACCTTTATGAGTACTACCCGAAGCATTCAAATTATGTGTCCATGACCTACATTTCATGGTTGAGTGACTTTGGTTATATTTTGGATTTAGATCCATTTTTCATCAACTATACTTGATGTCTTTGTGATATGGCATTATAATATTCATCTTAATGAGTACTACATTAGGCACCAACAATTAGGTGTCCATGACCTTCATTTCACACTTGAGTGACTTCGGTTAAATTTTATTGTATTTAGGTCCATTGCTCAGCAATTACCGGTATACATGATATCTTCATAATATTGCCTCATAGCATTCAAGTTCACCCTTATGAGTATTCCCCTAAGCCCCAACAATTAGGTGTCCATGTTGCATTTCATTTTATGACCTACATCGCATGCTTCAGTAACTATGCATAATCTTTTTATAATGTTTTCCATATTATAATCCCCTTTATAAACACTTCACAGTTTCCCATTTATAAAGGTTCCATCAGGGACTTGGGTTAAATTAATTGGTCTGAAGTTCATTTATCTACTAATAATGCCCATTGTGGGGCATCCATGTCTTATAGACACATTCTCTAGTTAAATCTTTAGTTGTACGAACCCTCCTACCTTAAAAATTTGGCCCCGAAATTAGAAAAAAAATTGTCCTTTTGAAGTATATTTTTATATTTTTTTTTCCTTCCCTACAAATATTTGGCCTATTATTCAATAAAGTTCCTATTATTTTATTCCAGATTACAGTTGTTTTTTTTTTGCCCGACCTCAATCTTTCTGGAATTTTATTTTTTATTTTTTTTCTGTCCTCCTACCCACCAACATTTAGGAAAATCTTTGTAAAACTAAAAATTAAAATTTAGTGGCCTGACTTAGTTTTGCACTTAAATTCTCAACAAAAAATCTTGGACAAAATGTTGATGCCTGAATGACCTAGATGACACACATCTATCTTAGTCATGTTCAACCAAGTAACTGATGTATTTTGTTCCTGTCCATTGACTTTTGACTGAATTATGGCCCTGATATCGTATTTTGTTTTCAGTTTTTCTTTGTCCAGACTTTTTTTCAAGCAAAAAAGCAATGGGTATATAGTGATGAGTATATATGTCCTTCTGTTCCTCTATCCAGTTGTAAATTTACTTGGTTTGTATACATAGAAATGATTTCATATTTAGTCTGAAGTTTGATTATGATTGATTAGTTGTAACATGTTATCAATATTTAAGCCTGTTGTGGTTTGCTAATACATTGATACAAGTTATATGTTATACCCACTTTTAAGGTAGTAGACCTAGGTTAAGGGACATAACTCTTAAAAATCACAGGTGAGTTTGTTGAAATCATTTTCATAAACAGATTCTAAGCCTCTGAGTAACATAGATGATTTTTTTATTCTTTTTCACGTCAATGCTTAAAAAGCATTGATGAAACTAACTATTTCAAACGTCTTACTGATTTAAAGAGTTATCTCCCTTAACCTAGGTCTACTACCTTAAATAAATATTAATTGACTTGACTTGATGTCCGACTATAACTAAATATGGATGAGAATTTGTACGTCACATTTGGTTGGCTTGGAATTATTTACATCCTTTCAGTCCATTTGTTAGGCTCTAAATGTATATTTTGTTCATGTAAATGAGACATAATGAATGATCAAATATTGATCTAGTCCATTGAGTATTGTCAGAGTAAGGACCCCTGGAATATGATTATTTTGTTCAATATTAAAATGTTTCCAACTTCTTGTTTCAGATTTTCCACAGATTAGAAATCTACAGGATGAGTCTGCTGGCAATATTAATGCTGTTATGATTCTTATTTCTTGTTAAAGGTCGTCCAAAGGTTAGAGTTCTACAGGATGAATACGTTGGAGATACTGGCACAGATATAATGCTAGAATGTGAAGTGGATGCCAATCCACCAGAAACTAAGGTCTACTGGAGAAAAGTCATCAGAGGAGAACTGTCTGACATTGATACTACATCTACACGATACTCCCGTGTTTCTCCTTCTTCTCCTTCATTAAGAATTACAGGATTGAAATCATCAGATTCTGGATCTTATCAATGTTTTGCTGATAATGATGTTGGTTCAGGGAATAGTGAAGAAACAGAGCTCAAAGTTTTATGTAAGTAATTATATATATTCCCATTATTCATCAATTAAAAAAACAGAAGACGGATTTACTTGAATTGTTTTGTTGGTTCTACCTTGATTATGAACAGATTTGCCATTAATCGATGAATAAACATTTATTGCAGAAGTCACACCTTTAGGAACGCTTCAAAAACTCTTTTGTATGTTAATCAAACAACAGAAATGGAATACAATGTACTATTTTATACTTATTTATACCGCCCAAAGAGGCTTACCTTAATACTCCATAGGTGACAATAACTACAATAAAAAATTTAAAGGGTTTTTATATTGAAATGATTGGGAAATTGACATAATAATTTTGAACATATGCATGTATAATATTGAAGAGACATAAGTTGTCGAAATGCGCATATGCAGAAACTAAATTCTAATGCAACATTTATATAAGGAAGGTTTTGATTGGTCAAAATTGACCGTCAATTCCACCATCTACACACCTGGGACAAATAAGTTCCCTGTTTAGTCTGGTTCCTAATATTGTTACAAATTCACTAGTTAAAAATAGAACACGCAATTGATTTGTTGCATTAGAATCGCAATAACAGTACATTATTTGAATACCCGAGGGCGTCAACCTTGATTTAACGGTTAAAATATCTGTTTACAGGCTCCGCTACGCGTCCCCTATTATCTGCATTTCGACCGTCAAATCTACTATTGACGCCCTTGGCTATTCAAATAATGTACTGTTATTGCTTAATTCATAGTAACTTTGGTATTTTGTTATCTGTTATATTTCTTCATTCCATAGTTGCCAACCTCTGACAATGAAAAATCATGTCATGACATGACATGACATACCAAAAAGCGTGTGAAAACGCGCTACATACTTTCGGATTATTGAACAAAATTTATATAAAATTAATTTGCCAATATAAATGCCCATTGTACTCAACATTTGCCTGTTTTGCTGATTGACTAGGTATATATTCAAAACAATTGCAAGTTTGGTTGAATTTACAAGTCAATAAGGCAAATGCCAGCAGAGTTCTCAGCCTTGTCCTTGATGATTGCGTTATTCAACAAATTTTTTGTAGCTGGCAAGGAGGAAATGGTCTTAGTCCCATTTTGACAGATAAATGGTTTCAAATGAGCCCTAGCTTTTGTATATGTCCGACTATATCACTTTCTGTAAATGATCCAATATAAGTGAGTAAACTGCATAGCCCCCTAGTCCACGATCACTTTCTTTTGACTTCAAATTAATTCATCAAACTCGGAGTCCCAAATTTTGTTTTGGTATCACTGATCCGACACAAAAATGTTTTCTATTTGCACTCGTGTCTTCAGTCGTCATACTCAACCAAGAAATTTATTGAAATGATTTAAAATCATTTGTTTGGCCGAATCGAAGTTTGCAATTTACCGTACGGTCATGAAAAGTCCAGAGAATCACGAAATCACGAAAAAGCGTGTAATGGCGTGTGAAGTTCTGAAAAGCGAGTACACGCCATGTGACAAAATCTACGCGTGTAAACCGTTGAAAAAGCGTGTGTAACACGCAAAAATCATGTGAGTTGGCAACTATGCTTCATTCATTTAAACATTATACAAAATAAAATTTATTGTTGTAAAAATATGTTGTGAAATATACTTTTTTTGTGATATCAGTATGATATCCCTTAAATTTTCAATTAAAAAAAATATTATAAATTGACTTTGTTTTATTTTTACAGTGCCAATTACCCTTCCTGCTTCTACAGCTAGTCGTAAGTTTTAAATATTGATAATATGCTAGAATTAATGACAAGTCTATAGAGTACTCCTGACAGAACAGCAGCAATAGAATACTTAAGGATGCATAGAATTTCTCAAATTAATTCCAGAGTTTTGGTTAAAAAAACAAAAACAAACAAAACAAAAACAGAAGAACGAAGACACTTAACAATGGCAAAACAAATAAGAACAATAACAAAATGAAAAAGTGAACTTCATAAACTAAAGTTTTCACAGTGCATCGGATATTCATTCAGGGAAAGCTTCATGTATGACACTCATAGTATTACCAGTGCATACAATTGTTATCTCCCAGATCCTGCCGGAATTTCCAGTTTTCAAGCCCTGAAATTTGTCCTCTCGTATTTGGCTGTAAAACTCTTGTATTGGGTTTGTTAAAAATAGTGTGGAAAGTAAATTACTGTTTTGTACCCTTTAATGCCTGCCAATCAGATGCACTTGGTTGATTTCTCATTGAATTTAAAGGCAATTAATGATATTTTGTTGTTTTAAATAATCACAGGTGTCATTTATAGCCTCCAGCAACATGGCCATGATTTAATTATTGTCAAGTTGTTTTACGAGTCACCATGTTTACATGTAGTCAAAGTGGCATGTGATAGCCCAGTTAAGGAATTTAGGACAAGTAATACACATGCATGTATATTAGACAATGAACTGTTTGTTTAATGTTATAAGCCCTGATATTCACAATATCAAGAGGTAAAACGGACAAACCAGGTCATGTCCCCTTATAATGTGTATAACATGGAACAGAAAAAACTTTCAGGTATTACCATTAATTAAAATCATGTATCAGTTCTTCAGAAACAAAAAAATAAATCACTTTTAAGAATTTTTATTGGATTTTACTACACATTATGTAAATATTTGCAAATTTAAAAATATTAGAAAAAAGAAGGGAAACAAGGAATGTGAAGAGACAACGACCCAAAGGGGAGTAATAACAACTCAAAGCCACCATAAGATCTTTCATGAACGGTGAGGAAACCCCACACCCAACGGCAGGTCGAAGTCGGCCCCTAAATAAGGAGTAATCAAGTTCAGCGAAATAAACATCATCCTAGACTCCTATAGACATAAAGTAAACTAACTTGAAAACAGACAAGACGCACAAAGGTTTAATAAATTTCCTGACTTAGGACAGGCGCAAACCTACTACGGCGGGGTTAAACTAGTTTTATCGGGTATACTCAATGAATTAATATTAGAAACTCTAATAATCCCTTTTAAGTGATTCATTAAATCACTGTCATTGAAGTGTTGCAGTGTAATTAATAAAGATAAAAAAAAAAGTGTTGCAGTTTAATACCTGGATGAAATCTGTTCCAGATCTGGCATGCATTGATCTATTTCATCTAAAATCAAAGGGAATTGAGAAAGGACTGAGCCTATATCCTCTCCATAGATGACTTTCCAGTTGGTGAATTTTCCCATAAAATTTGACGTCACAATATAGATTTTCCAACGTCACAATGTTCAGTGACACAATTTGCACTGATTGACCCCAGGTCAACCGGCACAATTCATTCATAAACAGAAGGAGGAAAGTGGTCTATTGAGAACTGGTATTGTGTAAGATAAGCAGTTGACTGATTAGCCTAGTGAATCATAAAAATATGGTTCATGTTTGATCTGTTTCATTTTATCTACTCATTTTAACATATTTAAAACCATCGAAGAGTTTAAATCGTCTGCAAAAACCGACCTGAAAAAATCTCCTCATTGACCCCTCAATCTCCTGATTTTTAGCTCGCCGGGACAAATGTCCGGAGAGCTATTGTCATACCCCCGGTGTCGGCGTCAGCAAAACTTTAACCTGGCTTGTGGAATTGAGACCTGAATAGCTAGGATGTTGATATTTGGTATGTGACTTCCTTGTGATGAGAGCTTTCCTCTGGTACTATACTTGTAGACATTTTGACCTTGACGTTGCCCTTAGGGCAATTTTTAAAAAAAACTTTAACCTTGCCTCTAGAAGGTAGGCTTTCAGTGGTAGGGCATTTATATTTGGTATCTATCTTCCTTATGATGAGAGCTTTCTTCTGGTACCATACTTGTAGACATTTTGACCTTGACCTTGCCCTGAGGGCAATTTTCAAAAAAACTTTAACCTTGCCTCTAGCAGGTAGGCTTTTAGTGGAAGGGTGTTTATATTTGGTATGTAACTTCCTTATGATGAGTGCTTTCTAGTGGTACCATATTTGTAGACATTTTGACCTTGACCTTGCCCTGAGGGCAATTTTCCAAAAACTTTAACATTGCCTCTAGATGGTAGGGTGTTTATATTTGGTATTTAACATCCTTATGATGAGTGCTTTCTAGTGGTACCATAATTGTAGACATTTTGACCTTGACCTTGCCCTGAGGGCAATTTTCCAAAAAACTTTAACCTTGCGTCTAGAAGGTAGGCTTTTAGTGGTATTGTCTTCATATTTGGTATGTAACTTCCTCATGATGAGTGCTTTCTATTGGTACCATATTTGTAGACATTTTGACCTTGACCTTGCCCTAAGGGCAATTTTTAAAAAACTTTAACTTTGTCTCTAGAAGGTAGGCTTTTAGTTGTAGGGTTTTCATATTTGGTATGTAACTTCCTTATGATGAGATCTTTCTTCTGGTACCATATTTGTAGACATTTTGACCTTGATCTTGCCCCAAGGGCAATTTGTTAAAAACTTTAACCTTGCCTCTTAAAGGTAGGCCTTCAGTGGTAGGGTGTTTATATTTTGTTTGTAACTTCCTTATGGTGAGAGCTTTCTTGTGGTACATATTTGTAGACATTTTGACCTTGACCTTGCCCTGAGGGCAATTTTTTTCAAAACTTTAACTTTGCTTCTAGAATTAAATTGTTTAGTGGTTGGGTCTTCATATTTGGTATGTGACGTTCTTTTGATGAGAGCTTTCTAATGGTACCATATTTGTAGACATTTTGACCTTGACCTTGCCCTGAGGGCAATATTTTAAAAACTTTTACTTTGCTTCAAGAATTAAGTTGTTTAGTGATTGGGTGTTTATATTCATTATGTGACTTTCTTGTGAAGAAAGCTTTCTATTACTTTCGAATTTATTGTGTATTGAGGTTACTGGAATCCCCGGCGAGCTATGTTGTCTGCTGACAACTCTTGTTTTTTTAGGGAGATCTCCTGCATTGGCATCCTGACCTTATCACACATATGCTAGTGAGTCATGTGGTCAGATAACCACCAAAACTTTGCCGCAGAAGTAATATGCTTAGTAATTCAGAGGTAGAATAAACTGCACATGGTAGACTGTTTTATAATTTTATGTCACAGATGTTTCAACCACATTTGACAATCTGTTATCATCAGCCATCATAGGTTTTTTGGAAACAGCAAATTATGATACAAGTATTAGAATAATTTAGAAAAATAAATGTACATACCTGAAAGGCATTTTTAGTTCGCCTCAACGAAGTTGAGGAGGACTATTGGAGTACCCCCTGCGTCCGCGTCTACGTCCGCGTCTGCTTCCGCATCCGCATTTAGGTAATGAAGGGTAGGATTATCAAACTTTGTATACAGATGCATCTTGGGCTATCTCACAGCCTCCAAGACAATTAGATCTCTGACCTATATTTTCCGCTTGAATGACTAACATTCAAGTTTATGTCCGAGTTCAGATCTCAGTCACTATACATGGTAGGATCATGTAACCTTGCATATGCATGCATCTCTGATAGTAGGTCAGCATCCAGGCAAAATTAGGTCACTCTTTGACCAATATTTTCTGCTTGAACGACTTACATTCAATTTTACGTCCGAGTTCAGATCTCAGTCACTATACATGGTAGGAACATGTAACCTTGCATATGCATGCATCTCTGATGGTAGGTCAGCATCCAGGCAAAATTTGGTCACTTTGACCTATATTTTCTGTTTGAATGACTTACATTCAAGTTGACATCCGAGTTCAGATCTCAGTCACTATACATGGTAGGAACATGTAACCTTGCATATGCACGCATCTCTGATGGTAGGTAAGCATCCGGGCAAAATTTGGTCACTTTGACCTATATTTTCTGCTTGAACGACTTACATTCAAGTTTATGTCCGAGTTCAAATCTCGGTCACTTTACATGGTAAGATCATGTAACTTTGCATATGCATGCATCTCTGATGGTAGGCCAGCATCCAGGCAAAATTAGGTCACTTTGACCTATATTTTCCGCTTGAACGACTTACATTCAAGTTTACATCCGAGTTCAGATCTCGGTCACTGTACATGGTAGGATCATGTAACTTTGCATATGCATGCATCTCTGATGGTAGGCCAGCATCCAGGCAAAATTAAGTCACTTTGACCTATATTTTCCGCTTGAAAGACTTACATTCAAGTTTACGTCCGAGTTCAGATCTCCGTCACTATACATGGAAGGTTCATGTAACCTTGCATATGCATGCATCTCTGATTGTTGGTCAGCATCCAGGCAAAATTAAGTCACTTTGACCAATATTTTCTGCTTGAACGACTTTCATTCAAGTTTACGTCCGAGTTCAGATCTCAGTCTTTATACATGGTAGGAACATGTAACCTTGCATATGCATGCATCTCTGATGGTAGGCCAGCATCTAGGCAAAATTAGGTCACTTTGACCTATATTTTCCACTTGAACGACTTACATTCAAGTTTACGTCCGAGTTCAGATCTCAGTCACTGTACATGGTAGGATCATGTAACTTTGCATATGCATGCATCTCTAATGGTAGGCCAGCATCCAGGCAAAATTAGGTCACTTTGACCAATATTTTCCGCTTGAAAGACTTACATTCAAGTTTACGTCCGAGTTCAGATCTCCGTCACTATACATGGTAGGTTCATGTAACCTTGCATATGCATGCATCTCTGATGGTTGGTCAGCATCCAGGCAAAGTTAGGTCACTTTGAGAGGCTAAAAGGGGGACATATGGAAAAAAATGAATTTTTCTATTTTTTGTCAGCATCCAGGCAAAACAAGGTCACTTTGACCTATTTTTCCCGCCTGAATGACTTACATTCAAGTTGATGTCCGAGTTCAGATCTCAGTCACTATACATGGTAGGATCATGTAACCTTACATATGCATGCATCTCTGATGGTTGGTCAGTATCCAGCCAAAATTAGGTCACTTTGACCTATATTTTCCGCTTGAATAACTTACATTCATGTTAAGGTCTGCATTCTGATCTCAGTCACTATACATGTTAGGATCATGTAACCTTGCATATGCATGCATCTCTGACGGAAGGTCAGCATCCAGGCAAAATTAGGTCACTTTGACCTATATTTTCTGATTGATTGACTTACATCAAAATTTACTGAAGATTTCAGATCTCGGTCATCATCATGTAAACTTGCATATGCATGCATCTCTGGCAATGTGCCATAACGAGGCGAACTTTGTAATCGTTGATTACCTATGTTTATGCCCTCAGATCTAGGATCGGGGGGCATATTGTTTTTGTCCTGTCTGTCTGTCTGTTTGTCTGTGCGTCCGAAACTTTAACCTTGGCTATAACTTTTGAACTATATAAGGTAGACTTTTGATACTTAGCAAGTGTATAGGTCTAGTCAAGAGGAACATAAATATGAAAAAAAAATTAGGTCAGGTCAAAGGTCAAGGTCAAAGAGGTTAAAAAGGGGTGAATTTGGCTGTTTTCACATATCTGCCTGTAGAATCCTTATTATTTATCGTATTGAGAGTGGGTTTGTTTTATGTTATTGCTAATGAAATTGCGCAACTGGAGAAAGCGGCAGAGGGGGACATATGGAAAAAAATGAATTTTTCTATTTTTTGTCAGATCTTGATGCAGTATTTTTCTGTAAGTTTCTTTTAGCATGTTTAAACAGATACTTTTAACAATTAAAACCATTTCAATAAACAAGAGGCCCAAAGGGGCTTCATCTGTTTCAGAATAAAGGGGTTAAATTGGGTGTTTTTATGGTAATAAACAACTTTTGAACTATGTAAGATAGACTTTTAATACTTGGCAAGTGTATAGGTCTTGTCAAGAGGAACATAAATATGCAAAAAAAAATATAGGTCAAAGGTCAAGGTCATAGGGGTCAAAAGGGGGTAAAATTTTGTATTTTCATATATTTTACTGTAGAATCTGGGGGGCATATATAGTGTTTCACAAACACTTCTTGTTTGACTGTGAATGTGTAATAATTAATTTGGAGGCCCAAATCTGAGATAAATTTGGAAAATCCAGAATAGTAAACACCATTGTATGTGGTATGTCATTTGCAGGTCTGTTTGGTAACTACTTCCTATTTGCCAATACTATATAAAAAAAATAGTGTTTGGAAAGGCCCTTCCTGTCTTTAACCGTATTCTAGTTCTAAATTGAAATACTGAAAAGATTGAAAGTTACCTGTATAGATTTATCACATAATTTACACTTTCTTATTAATTTCATGACTGATGTAACTGGTATCTTTTTTATAATTGTCTGTTGGTATCAGTTTTAAGTGAAACATGTTATTTGTCATGCTCTTTTATCGAAATAAAAATCTTTTGTAAATTCTATTTCCAGCCTGTGGTCTAGCCAAGGTTGATTTGGTAATAATTCTGGACTCCTCTACCAGTGTGGGTGGTGATAATTATGAAAAGATGAAGAATTTCTGTAAAGATTTCCTGAAGAATGCAGACTTAGATTCTGGCAATGTGAAGGTTGGAATTGTGTCGTACAGTACAAACGTATTTGTAGAATTTGATTTGGATGACTACAAGACATCAGATGAAATAATGGCCGCTATTGATGCCATTCCATACAGATATGGTAGTACAAACACTGCCGATGGTTTAAAAACAATGAGAACAGAGTTGTTTACAACAGCTAGGGGTGCCCGGGACAATGTACCAGATGTTTGTATTATATTAACTGATGGTGTTTCTAATATTAATTCACGTAGAACTATTCCTGAGGCAGAAGAAGCTCGGGCAGAAGGAATCCATATTTATGCAGTTGGTATAGGTTTACGAGATACTCGTGAGTTAGATGGTATGGCTTCAGAACCAGCATCTGAGAACAGTTTTAATGTACAAGACTTTGATGAGCTAGCTGCCCTTAGTGATACAGTCTTCCAGTCCTTCTGTCCAGGTAAGGCAAAGATTCTGATTGAAAAGCAAAGATTTAGATTTTCATGAAATTTATACCAAATGTTTATACCATTAATACCTTGGTTAAGTTAAAAAAATCAGCCTTGGTTGATATTTTTTGACGGAGTTATGGGACTTTGACGAAAATAACGACATGGTTTTAGCCAAAGTTATGGGACTTTGACGAAAAATAACGACACGGTTTTAGCCAAAAATTAACCTTGTAAGCGCTCTCATGGCTACAAATTTTGACAGATTCTAATGAAATTTATACCAAATGTTTGTATTATTAATACCTTGGTTAAGAAAAAAAAATCAGCCTTGGTCGATATTTTTTGACGGAGTTATGGGACTTAGACGAAAATAACGACACTGTTTTAGCCAAAATTTGACCTTGTAAGCGCTCTCATGGCTACAAATTTTGACAGATTCTCATGAAATTTATACCAAAAGTTTATATCATTAATACCTTGGTTAAGTTCGAAAATCAGCCTTGTTTGATATTTTTTGATGGAGTTATGGGACTTTGACGAAAATAATGACACAGTTTTAGCCAAAATTTGACCTTGTAAGCGCTCTCATGGCTATAAATTTATACCAAATGTTTATACCACTAATAACTTTGTGGAGTTTGAATATCAGTTTAGGTCGAGACATTTTGATGGAGTTATGGGACTTTCTCGAAAATAATGACTCTGTTTTATCAAAAAATTTACCTTGTAAGCACTCTCATGGCAACAAATTTTGACAGATTTTCGTGAAAATTATACCAATTGTTAATTCCACTAATATGTTGGTCAAGTTGGAACATCTGCCGTGGTCGATCCTTTTTGTATCCCCACATATTTAATTTTGGAACTGCCCTATTTCAATTTCAAATACAGTATACCAGTATATTGCATGAGCGGCGGGGGACCCAGGAAGTCTATTCTTGTCATTCCACTGTACTATTCATTGTTTTATTTAAGTTGTTGCAACACCTAAACCTAGAGACAATGGTTATGATTTGGTTGTTAATCCTCTGTAATTATTCAGTGTTTAATTCCAGTTACTACAACACCCAAACCTAGAGACACTGGTTATGCTTTGGTTGTTATTCTCTGTAAGTAGTCAATGTTCTATTTCAGTCGCCAAACCCAAACCTAGAGACACTGGTTTTATGATTTGGTTGTTATTCCTCTGTAATTAGTCAGTGTTTTATTCCAGTTGCTTCAGCACCCAAACCCGAGACACTGATTATGATTTTGTTGTTAATACACTGTAATTAGTCAATGATCTATTCCAGTTGACATAACACCAAAACCTAGGGACACTGGTTATGATTTGGTTGTTATTACACTGTAATTAGTCAATGTTCTATTCCAGTTGCCACAACACCAAAACCTAGAGACACAGGTTAAGATTTGGTAGTTATTCCTCTTTAATTTGTCAATGTTTTATTCCAGTTACTATAACACCTAAACCTAGAGACACTGATTATGATTTGGTTGTTATTCCTCTGTAGTTAATCAATGTTTTATTCCAGTTGCTTCAGCACCCAAACCTAGAGACACTGATTATGATTTGGTTGTTAATACACTGTAATTAGTCAATGATCTATTCCAGTTGCCACAACACCAAAACCTAGGGACACAGGTTATGATTTGGTAGTTATTCCTCTTTAATTTGTCAATGTATTATTCCAGTTGCTACAACACCCAAACGGTTATGATTTGGTTGTTATTCCTCTGTAATTATTCAATGTTTTATTCCATTTGCCACAACACCAAACCTAGAGACACTGGTTATGATTTGGTTGTTATTCCACTGTAATTATTCAATGTTTTATTCCATTTGCCACAACACCAAACCTAGAGACACTGGTTATGATTTGGTTGTTATTTCTCTGTAATTATTCAATGTTTTATTCCATGGCCAGTTGCCACAACACCCAAACCTAGAGACACTGGTTATGATTTGGTCGTTATTTTGTTCCTCTGTAATTATTCAATGTTTTATTCCAGTTGCCACAACACCCAAACCTAGAGATACTGGTTATGATTTGGTTGTTATTACACTATAATTAATCAATGTTTTATTCCAGTTGCTACAACACCCACACCTAGAGACACTGGTTATGATTTGGTGGTTATTCTTGATTCCTCTGTAAATGAAGAATATTTTGATTGGATGACGACATTCACTAAAAATCTGGCTGATACTGTAAGCATTGATGATGAAGAATTCAGAGTTGGATTATTGAGGTACAGTACAGATTCTGATGTTCAGTTCAATTTGAAGGACTATGATACAAGTGGAGATGTAAAGAATGCTGTGGATGTTGTTACATATAAAGGTGGAATAACAAACACGGCACAAGCTATAGACAAAGCTAGGACTGATATGTTTCGTCCAGAACAAGGGGATCGAGATTATGCCAGGAATTTTATTTTATTGATCACTGGTCAAGATAAAAGTTTGAGTACAAATGATGCCTGGAGAGCAGCGGAGAGAGCAGAAACAGATGGAATTCAACTTTATGTGATTGGTTTAAATATCAATGATCGTGTAGAATTAGATGAGACCTCATCTCATCCACTGAGTATTTATCAATATCTTATTGGCAATGAAAGAGAGCTGGCAGGAGTTCCTCCAAAAATTTATGAAGGATTACTTGGAAGTAAGTTTTATCATTTATTAGATTCTGCCTTGATCTTTTAAGTTAAGTTTGCCAATTGGAAAAGTGGTAACTGAATTACAATAAGATCCCCACATTTAACAGACCCACAAACTAACCCAAATATCTGATTTTAGTGTATTTGATTTTCCTGTGGTAAACAACAGAGTAATTATGTTATTTTTGCATTCTCAACAAAAAATTGCATTCTTTTCCTGTACCAAAGGCTTTGGAAAGTAAGAGCATTATTACAATGATTGCATTACCAGTGTTCCCGCTAGCCTATTTTAGAAGGGCGCCGCGCCCTTGGTTTCCTTTGCAGCGCCCCTGATGCCCTTTCAGCGCCCCTGTTAAATTTTGCAGTGCTTCATGCCCTTAACATCACCCTTTCTGTCCTTATCCTTTACTTCAAGATCGTATGTGGTCATTTTGAAAGTTACAAATCGGCAAACATTAGTAAATCAATTATCTATTTATGGCCTCAGTAATTAGTGTTTAAATAGTTGTAACAGCTGATTGACCTGTCACTTTATGGTAATTGCCCAATTAATAACTTTATTACACCTTTCCTGTCAATTAAAGAATTATCTGAGCTGTTAATTAACTCCATCGGCAATTTAAAATGTCAGCCATTTACCTGTGCTTACCTGTAACTCTTTCTGTCACGTGCAATAAATGAGTTATACTTTGCATATAAAATTCTTTTGTTTTTTTTGTTGTTTTTTTTACAATTCTTAAATGAAGTAGAACATCTCAATGCAAAATAATTTACCCTGTTCTAAATATTATTTTATTTACCACATGTGGTTGTGGCCTTGAGTTATTTCCGTTTAATTTTTCATCTGAAATATTCCAATTTTATTCCCCTTTTAACAGCCATAAAGCATTTTTCTAAATTTGATTGATAGTAAAAAATTATTCAATTTCAAACATGAAGCAAACAACAACAAACATAATTTTTGATAATTTGCAAATATTTTTTCTTTTTATTAGCTAAATAGTATTGTCTTCATTTTATAATATAAATTTTCAATTCATCAACTAAATTGTGAAATTAATTTGCCAGTAAATATACTCCAAGCTTCCATTGAAAGTTGGTACAATTTCTAAGGACATAATAGCCAATGAAACAGAAATGCATTCTAAATTTACCTTTAAAATAATACAATTACATTATGATACACCTTTTGACTGCCTTGTGGTTTAACCCTACAGCTTTCTTTTGGAAATTAATGTACCTTGAGAAAATAAATGACAATATTCTTGATCTATCTCAAAAGTAACATGGTTACACTACTAACATATTACCAGTATATACTGTATAAGAGTACAGTAGAACTCTAAGGGTTCAAACTGCGATAGCTCAAACACCATGGATAACTGGAACACTTTTTTGTGTTCCCTTTGTTGAAGTTTTAACATAGTTCGACCTCGATAGCTCAAACACTCCTCTTATTCAAAGTGTTTTCATGGGTCGCTTGGGTGTTCGCGCCATGGCAGTTGACTGTATATTTAATAATAGTTTACACATCATTATTCTTTCATTATGCAAGAATGAAAAAAAAAATTATCTTCTTTTTCAGTGCCTAAGGTTCCTCCACCGATGAGACCAAGACCTAGTAAGTAAACATTTTTCACATATTTTTTTCATTAAGAATGGAGCATTGTGAAACAGTAAGCAAAAATTTGCAGTTATTGTTTCCAGAAATAATTTTGAGTATTAAAAATATTATGGTGGGGACTGGATCCGAAGACTGTAGAAAAATTCAGAAGTCCTCTCTGAAAGGACTGGAACAAACAGGAGTTATTGTCCTGCTGATGTAAAAAATTTCATGAAATAACTGTGAAGTGAGTGAGTTCGCCAGCCTTTTTTGGAGACCACTTTAGATATGTACATAATATTTAATATGAGAATTTCTTAAGAGTTACAGCTGGAGTTTGAGGTTTGTCTAGATTCATCCATTGTAATTTGTAGGGTTTTATAATGTTTGTATTTTTAGTTTACTTCAAAGAATTGGAGTACCTCCAGCATCTGTGTCCACAGTAAGGTGTTTATTTAAGTGAGTAAGCATAGAAGTGTCATCAAACATTAAGGGCAGGTGAATCTTAATAAGGGTCTCCTTGTTCTATACTGTATTTTTCCATATGAGTGGTTTACATTCAAGTGATTTAACATCTCAGTCACTGTAGGAATGGGAGGATTATCAACCTTGCACAGGGATGCATTTCTGGTGGTAGGTCAGCATTCAGTCAAAAAGAAGATCACTTTGACCAACATTTTCCACTCAACTTTTAAGTTTACATCCAAGTTCAGATCTCATTCACTGTACATGGTATGATCATCTAACCTTGAACAAGCTTTAAGCTCCGGTGGTAGGTCCAGGCAAAAAAAAGGTCGCCTCTCAACATACATTTAAAAAAGATCTGAAATCATAGTAAGTTTATAAAGTAGGATCATTTCAATACAATAAATGTATCTTGGATATTGAGGGCTGTTCCATCAAGATTTATGTGGGGAGGGGGATGCCCTTTGTTCAAGACCCCCACCAATATATTTAAAACTATTCATACACCTACATCAAATGGATTTTTAACCCCAGCCAAGAGAAAAGCAAAAAATCTGCTTCCCCCTTTCCCACCTCAATTTAAATGGAACAGCCCTGAGCCCATAATTAAGATACTGTAGAATTATTTAACCATGTTTATGGTAGGTTTATCTCGAGCAAAATCAGGTTATTATGGTTTCTGGTTGGCAGTGTTTGCTTTGTTCATGTGGTCAGCAAAATTATCCTTGCATAACATATTTATAGCAAATATCAATGTATTCCAGCAATACCAACAGTTAGAGTGTTGTCTGATAGATACCCAGTTGTTTATGGCAGACAAGTAACATTAGAATGTGTTGTGGATTCCTATCCACCTCACACTGATGTCACATGGTATAAAATTGTGGATGGTCAAAGATATCCTGTTGTCATGGATGACAGTAACAGTGGATCCACTACTGATGTTCCATCTTTGACAATAAAAAGATCTGACTTTGATGATGGAGGAGTATATGTATGTACAGCAGAGAATGCTGCAGGGGAAGGAAAAAGTCAGCCAACAAATGTCATCGTTTCTGGTAGTAAGTATTACAGCAGGTGAAGGAAAAAGATCACTGACAAAAGTCATCTTAAGGGTCCCGCCATGAAATGGCGGCGCCCTATTGTTATCAGCCTGTCCGTCCGTCCGTCCATCCGTCAGCATTTTCTATGTCGTACGATAACTCAAGAATGCCTTTACGGATTTTTATGATTTTTTTACTCAAAGTTGCACTTGACTGAAGGAAGCTCCCTTTCGGTTTTGAAGAAAATCGGAAAATGATTTTTGGGAAAAAACTTCATTTTTATATGAAAAAGTGCATATTTTGAGAATTAGCTCTATGTCGTACGGTAACTCAAGGTTGCCTTCAGGGATTTGAATGATTTTGATACTCAAGGTTGAACTTTACCAAAGGAAGCTCCCTTTCGTTTTTTTGAAAAATCTGAAAATGATTTTTCGGAAAAAAACTTCATTTTTATATGAAAAGTGCATATTTTGAGAATTAACTGTATGTTGTACAATAAATAAAAATTCCCATCAATGATTTATATGATATACTCAAGGTTGGTCCTGATCAAAGGAAGCTCTCTTTGTTTTTTGAGGAAAATCTTATTTCCATGAAATTCTGTAGTCAGGTTTGTGGGACACACAAGGGGGCGGGGCCCTTTCTGATTTTGTCAGTATTCTAGTTTGCGGTTAGTATTATATATATGTAGCAGAGAAGGCCACAGGTGAATGAAAAAGTACACAAAAGTCATCATCTCTGGCAGTAAGTATTATATACATGTGTAGTATAGGGGAGAATGCTGCTGGTAAAGGAAAAAGTCAGCAAACAAGTCATCGTCTCTGGCAGTAAGTATTATATTCATGTACACATGTATAGGGGAGAATGCTGCTGGTAAAGGAAAAAGTCAGCAAACAAGTCATCGTCTTTGGCAGAAAGTATTATATTCATGTACACATGTATAGGGGAGAATGCTGCTGGTAAAGGAAAAAGTCAGCAAACAAGTCATCGTCTCTGGCAGTAAGTATTAAATTCATGTACACATATATAGGGGAGAATGCTGCTGGTAAAGGAAAAAGTCAGCAAACAAGACATCGTCTCTGGCATTAAGTATTATATTCATGTACACATGTATAGGGGGAATGCTGCTGGTACAGGAAAAAGTAAACAAATAGAAGACATCATCTGGCAGTAAGTATTATATTCATGTACACATGTATAGGGGAGAATGCTGCTGGTAAGGGAAAAAGTCAGCAAACAGAAGTCATTGTCTCTGGAAGCAAATATTATCAGTATTTGAATGAGTTTCCTTTGATCTTGTGAGGCAAATATTTCCAGTATTTGCTAGGTGCCTGAATACTAAAAAAATATTGGCAAAAAGTATCTTAGGCCAAGCCTACTTTGTCAATCAGTGCATCAATGTAAACAAAGAAATATGCATCTACAAAAACCCTTAAGATAGATCAAATTCTTTTACTAATCAGTAGTCAATTTTCCACAATTTCTTGAAAATGATTTTCATTTTGCAAAAACTTATTCTATCAAATGATTTAGTTATGTAAAGATCAAAGGAGTTTTGTTTCTGATATTTCAAATATCTTCTCCAATAATAGACTCGCCCACTGTCCATTATTGTCTCCAATAATAGACTCTCCCACTGTCCATTATTGTCGACAATAATAGACTTGCCCACTGTCCATTATTGTCGACAATAATAGACTCGCCCACTGTCCATTATTGTCGACAATAATAGACTCGCCCACTGTCCATTATTGTCGACAATAATAGACTTGCCCACTGTCCATTATTGTCGACAATAATAGACTCGCCCACTGTCTATTATTGTCTCCAATAGTAGACTCAACCACTGTCCATTATTGTCGACAATAATAGACTCACCCACTGTCCATTATTGTCGACAATAATAGACTCGCCCACTGTCCATTATTGTCGACAATAATAGACTCGCCCACTGTCCATTATTGTCTCCAATAATAGACTCGCCCACTGTCCATTATTGCCTCCAATAATAGACTCGCCCACTGTCCAGTATTGTCTCCAATAATAGACTCGCCCACTGTCCATTATTGTCTCCAATAATAGACTCCCCCACTGTCCATTATTGTCGACAATATTTTTCGTATCAAAAAAAACAAAACTTCCATTATTCTATATATGTACAACAGAGAATACTACAGGTAAGTAAAAAATTATACTTACAGCAGTTATTGTCTCTGGTAGTGGGTATTTTGTTTTATACACATAGTACTGTAAACTAAGAAATTTTCGCGGTAAGAAATGAAACATGAAAATATAAGTGCTGCAAATATTTTGATGCAATATGGTAACTTAACAGCTTAACTGACGACCGAGAATTCAAGTCTGTGCGCATTGAAATATATTTTCCAAGCTGCAAAAAAAAGGGGCGGGGGCGCAAAATTTACCCGGTTTACAATATTCAAACTCTCGAAACTGTGGCAGAAATGTTTGACTTAGTTTTGACATTATATTCTCAACATAAAATCTTTTTACAAAAATTTGATGCCTAAAAGACCTATATGACACATCTCTATTTATAAGTCATGTTCAACCTTGTCTATACTAAGCCAAAGAAACTGATGAATTTTGTTCCTGTCCATTGACTTTTGACTGAGTTATGGCCCTGATATCGTATTTTGTTTTCAATTTTTCTTTTTCCAGACTTTTTTTCAAGCAAAAAAGCAATGGGTATATAGTGATGAGTATGTCCTTCTGTTCCTCTATCCAGTTGTAAATTTAAAAGTCTTAACGTTAGTAGGTCCTCTTTCTTTCCTTTCTTATCGCCTTATATTTTTAGTACCTGGCGTAAATAGGGACAGGAATACAAGAATACAAGAAAGTGCGTTCAGAGCTCAAGTCTGCTGGAAACAAGATATGAATATATATGTTTTATGTACTTATTGCTAGCGTTAAATGTCCTAAATGTTGTTAACGTTATTGATTTCTGTCTTAAAAACGTTTGCAATACTCAAACTTTGATGTAAAATTTTGTGAAGTCCTGAAATATAACTTGCTGAGAAAGAGTAGATTAATACTGTGATTTTGATGTATTTTGGTTTAGACACTTCTAATTCTCTATGATTTGTAAAATTTTCCTGAAATATAAACTTTAGGTTCCAAAATATGCGAATCTTGTGTCCACCAATTTAAATTGATTTTTTTTTTCACTAGATAAAACTACAGAAGAGTGCTGCATATTACTTTTTACTTTTTCTTTATATGCATACTTTTCAAACTTCCTTTCACCAAATAGCTGCACACAAATGTACTCTTAGAAATGTGAAAGATCTAAAGCCCCATATCAAAAGTGAAAATGTTGGTGCCTGTCATTAAGTGATGCTAACTTATTATTTTTTAACCAAATTTATTTATTTTTATTTAAATCAGACCGTAGTCGTTATAAAGTATCATAAAAATAACCATTTTGGGGAGGTTATTTCTTGTTAAAAATTCTATGATCAATGGTAGCTTTATTTTCACCGGACTGTAAAATCTGCATAATACATTGACACAAGTTGTTATATGTTAAACCAACTTTTAAATGAATATTACTTGACTTGACTTAACTTGATGTCAGACTATAACTCAATATGGATGAGAATTTGTTGTCACATTTGGTTGGCTTGGAATTACATCCTTCCAGTCCATTTGTTAGGCTCTAAAAGTATATTTTGATCATGTAAATGAGACATAATGAATGATCAAATATTGATCTGGTCCATTAAGTATTGTCCGATTAATGACCCCTGGAATATGTTTATTATACCCCATGCAACGAAGTTGCGGAGAGTATATAGTTTTTGACTGGTCTGTCCATCCGTCTGTCTGTCCATCTGTCCGTCTGTCATCACTAAGGGAGTACATCATTTGTCCGGATAACTACTCCTACAATTTTTAAGATAGGAAGTTTTTATTTTGCAGGATGATTGTGCATATATCAAAGATGTGCATGCTACTTGCATTTTGATTTTTTATCATTTTTGACAAAAATACACATTGATGAACTTTGTCATTTTTATGCATAATATTGCTTATAGGGTACATCATTTGTCCAGATAACTCCTCCTACAGTCTTTAAAATGGGAAGTTTTTATTTTGCAGGATAATTGTGCACATATCGAAGATGTGCATGCTGTTTTGATTTTTATTTTTGATGGTTTTGACAAAATTACACATTGATGAACTTTGTCATTTTCATGTATAATATTGCTTATAGGGTACTTTTGGAGTTCAATAATACAGGATTTTCTTATATGTGGGGGCGTGGGGTATGTGAGCTTGCTCAGTAAGGTTCTTTAATTTTCTTCAATATTAAAATGTATCCAACTTCTTGTTTCAGGTTTTCCACAGGTTTGAAATCTATAACACGAGTCTGCTGGCAATATTAATCCTGTTATATTTCTTATTTCTTGTTCAAGGTCGTCCCAAGGTTAGAGTTCTACAGGATGAATACGTTGGAGATACTGGCACAGATATAATGCTAGAATGTGAAGTGGACGCCAATCCACCAGAAACTAAGGTCTACTGGAGAAAAGTCATCAGAGGAGAATTGTCTGACATTGATACTACATCTACACGATACTCCCGTGTTTCTCCTTCTTCCCCATCATTAAGAATTACAGGATTGAAATCATCAGATTCTGGATCTTATCAATGTTTTGCTGATAATGATGTTGGTTCAGGGAATAGTGAAGAAACAGAGCTCAAAGTTTTATGTAAGTTACAATATATATTCCAATTATTTATCAATTAAAATAACACAGATGAAGGATGAAATTGAATTGTTTCATCAGTTCTACCTGGATCATTAAACTGATTTGCAATAATCAGTGAATAAACCTGTATACCTTTAACAAGTCTTCAAAAACTCATGTCTTGTCTGTTAAACCATCAAAATGGAATACTATTTTATTTATACTGCCTAAAGGGGCTTACATTGATACTTCACTTCAGAGATTACAAAAACTACAATAAAGAATTAAAAGGGTTTAATTTATATTGAAATGATCTGGAAAATGTCTAATAAGACATATAGAATCCACAATTGCATCGAGTGAGAAACGACATTTCTACACTCGAGATAGTTAAATTTTTAAATATTTTAAACGCGAGGCTTGCCGAGCGTTTAAAATATTTGAAAATTTAACTACCGAGAGTGTAGATATGTCGTTTCTCACGAGATACAGTTGTGGATTTTATTTCTCTAATGATTTCATGGAGATTTTGGACAAAAACATGACCGCCTTTTTCTGATTATCCGAAATAAATGTGTTCTTTGAGCGTGACGTCATCAGGCATGGTCGCCTTTTTTCATGACGTCACAATGGTCAAGTCGGAAAACGGCAAACATATCGAACGTCATAATTGAATTTCACCCAATCACTTGCCGAGAACAACATTCTCTCTAGAGAGGAGAAACGTATTTCTTCAACTGTTCAGGAAACGTGAAAACAGGACAGAAATTAGAGAAAGAATGATTTTTAACATATATAATATTTTGTTCTTCTTTGCATATTCATTCCTTCATTTAAATATACAAATTAAAATCTATTGATATAAAAATATGTTGTTAAAATAATAGTTTTTTTTTTTGTGATATCTATATGAAATTCCTCAAATTATTGTTAATTTTTACAGTGCCAATTACCCTTCCTGCATCTACAGCTAGTCGTAAGTTTTCAATAGTTATTACTTAAAATATCTTCGAATTAATGACAGGTCTACAGAGTACTTCTGACAGAACAGCAGCAATGGAATAATGAAGAATGCATAAACTCCAACGGCAAAGATGTGGTTAAAAACAAAACAAAGAAAAGACACTTAACAATAACAAAATAAAAGTGAACATTACAAACAAAAACTTTCACAGTGACATCAGGTGTTCATAATGGGAAAGCTTCATATATATAAACACTAATTGCACTACCAGTGAGTCATGTGGTCAGATAACTGCTAAAACTTTGCCACTGAAGTTATATTCTTATTAATTCAGTGGTAGAGTAAACTGAACATTATAGATTATCCATGTGACAGTTTTACTTTCCTATGTCACAGATGTTTCCTACCCTATGTCACAGATGTTTCAGCCACGTTTGACAAACTTCAAACTCAACTGAGTCAACCTAGGTTTTTGGAAACAAGAAATTATGATGCAAGTATGAGAATGATTTAGAAATAAATATACAAACCTGCTAGGTATTCTGGAGTGTGTAATAATTTATTCTGAGGCCCAAATCTGGGATAAGTACAGAAAATTCAGAATAGTAAACACCCCTGTTTGTGGTTTGTCATTTGCAGGTCTTTTAGGTAACTACTTCCTGTATGCCTATACTATAAAAAAAAAACTGTTTTGAAGGGTCCTTTCTGTCTTTAATCCTATTCTAGTTCGAAAAACGAAAAGATTGAAAAATTACCTGTATAGATTTATCACATAATTTACACTTTCTTTCTAATATTTTGACTGATACAACTGGTATCATCCTTACAATTGACTGTATGTATAAGTTTTAATTGAAACAAATGGTTTGTCTTGCTCTTTTATCGATATAAAAATCTTTTTGTAAATTTTATTTACAGCCTGTGGTCTAGCCAAGGTTGATTTGGTAATAATTCTGGACTCCTCTACCAGTGTTGGTGGTGATAATTACGAAAAGATGAAAAATTTCTGTAAAGATTTCCTGAAGAATGCAGACTTAGATTCTGGCAATGTGAAGGTTGGAATTGTGTCGTATAGTACAAACGTATTTGTAGAATTTGATTTGGATGACTACAAGACATCAGATGAAATAATGGCCGCTATTGATGCCATTCCATACAGATATGGTAGTACAAACACTGCCGATGGTTTAAAAACAATGAG
>MJUU01046975.1:329363-350834 GCA_002080025.1 Modiolus philippinarum | reverse complement strand
CCCTCCTACGATAGTAGGGAGGGCATATAGTGTTTGGGTCTTTCCGTCTGTTCGTCCGTTTGTCCCTTCATCCATTTGTCCGTTCGTCCGTCCCAAGTTAGGTTTACCCTGAGGTTGAAGTTTTTTTTCTGTGAAGGATGTATGTTATTATGATGAAACTTTATATAAATACACAATTTAGGGTATGATAATAAAAATTTATCCTGGCTACCAATTTCATGCTTCACTGATCACGGAAAAAAGGGGTGTAGTATGAGGTTTACCCTGAGGTTGAAGTTTTTTTTCTATGAAGGATGTATGTTATTATCATGAAACTTTGTATAAATGCACATAAGGATATAATTAAACAAAAATCATAATAAAAATTTATCCCGGCTACCAACTTCATGCTTCACTGATCATGGAGAAAAGGGGGGTATTATAAGGTTTACCCTAAGGTTTAAGTTTTTTTCTGTGAAAGAAGTATGTTATTATCATTATACTTTGTATAAATACACACTAGGGTATAATTAAATAAAATCGTAATAAAAATTTATCCCGGCTACCAACTTCATGCTTCACTGATCATGGAAAAAAGGGGGTAGTATGAGGTATACCCTTAGATACAAGTTTTTATTCTGTGAAGGATATATGCTATTATCATGAAACTTTGTATAAATACACATTAGGGAATAATTTTAAAAAATCATAATGCAAATTAATCCTCCCTGCCAACTCCATGCTTCACTGATCTTGGATAGAAGGGGTAGACAGATGTATGTTATTATCTTGAAACTTCATTTAAATAGACATTAGGATATAAATGAAAAAAACATAACAAATATTTACCAATGCCACCAACTTCATGCTTCACTGAACATAAAATATAGCATTGCTGAAAATAGGTGTGAGGCGGGCCATTGTGTTCGTTAGTCTAATGCCTCTTCAGTGCAAGTCTTCAATATACCTCACAACCCATCAAATTTTAATTTTTAACCCCCCCCCCCCCAATTATTTCTGGAACAGCCCTTATAAAGATATATTGTGAAATATAATTTTTTTTGTGAGATTAACAAATATCATATATTGACTTTGTTTTATATTTTACAGTGCCAATTACCCTTCCTGCTTCTACAGCTAGTCGTAAGTTTTAAATATTGAAAATATGTTAGAATTAATGACAAGTCTATAGAGTACTTCTGACAGAATAGCAGCAATAGAATACTTAAGGATTGCCAAAATCAAACAGAAGAACAAAGACACTTAACAATAACAAAACATCAGTGAACATATTAAGCTTATACTTTCACAGTGAAATCAGGTGTTCATTCTGGGAAAGCTTCATATTTGACACTCAAAGCATTACCAGTGAGTCATGTTGTCAGATAACTGCCAAAACTTTGCTGCAGAAGTAATATTCTTAGTAATTCAGAGGTAGAATAAATTGAACATCGTAGACTGTATCCATGTAATGGTTTTACTATCCTATGTCACAGATGTTTCAACCACATTTGACAAACTTCAAACTCAACTTTCTGAATATCTGAGTCATCAAAGGTTTTCGGAAACAGTAAACTATGATGCAAGTAATACAATGATTAAGGAAATAAATATACATACCTGAAAGGCATTTTTAGCTCAGGGCTATTCCAGTATATTCCCACCAGTCCGTCCGTCCAACATTAACTTTTCATTCAAAGATTTTCTCCTCTGAAACCACTGGGCCAATTAGAACCAAATTTGGTAACCATAGTCCTTTGATAGTCCCCTTTGAAAATTGTATCCGGCAGGTCCGTACCTCATTCAAGATGGCCACCAGCGGGGAACATAGTTTTAACATTGGACCCTATGGGAAAAGACATTCAAAGATCTTCTCCTCAGAAACTACCAGCCCAATTCTAACCAAACTTAGTCACAATGGTCCTTAGATGGTCCCGTTCAAAAAAGGTATCCGACAGATCCAAACCTCATCCAAGATGGCTACCAGCGGGGAACATAGTTTTAACATTGGACCCTATGAGAAAAGAAATTCAAAGATCTTCTCAGAAACTACTAGTCCAATTAGAATCAAACTTAGTCACAATGGTCTTTGGATGGTTCCTTCCAAAAAAGGTATCCAACAGATCCGTACCTCATCCAAGATGGCCGCCTGCGGGGAACATAGTTTTAACAGTGGACCCTATTTGAAAAGACATTAAAAGATCTTCTTCTGAGAAACTATTAGTCCAATTAGAACTAAACTTAGTCACAATGGTCCTTAGGTGGTTCCTTCCAAAAAAGGTATCCAACAGATCCGTACCTCATCCAAGATGGCCTCCAGCAGGGAACATTGTTTTAACATTGGACCCTATGGGAAAAGACATCAAAGGTCTTCTCAAAAACTACTAGTTTAATTAGAACATAACTTAGTCACAATGGTCCTTAGATGGTTCTTTCCAAAAAAAAAGATATCCAACAGCTCCGTACCTTATCCAAGATGGCCGCCACCGGGGAACATAGTTGTAACATTCAGGAATGAATATTCCAAATATTGGCAAAGTGGTTGGCTGGGCCCCTAGCAAACAATTCAGTGGCCCAGCCAATCATTTTACTAGCCCAGTACTATATTGTCAAACCAAGATTGCATGATATTTCAGTAGCCACCTGGGCTACTGGTTTTAAAATTTTAGTAGCCCAGGTCAATTTTTAGGGGCGCTGGGTTACTGGGCCCCTGGTAATTTGCATCCCTGACATTGTACACTATGGAAAAGACATTCAAAGATCTTCTTCTCAGAAACTACTAGTCCAATTTACACCAAACTTAGCCATAATGGTTCTTAGATGGTCCCATTAAAAAAAATTGTCCGACAGGGCCATACCTCATCCAAGATGGCTGCCAGCAGGGAACATAGTTTGAACATTGGACCCTCAATGGTAACCCCTGTCCAAATTTTAATTTGAATTGTGGTCTGATATAGGTTGTAATGGAATGTAAACTAGACCAGAGAACTGAAATTTTAGAAAAAAAGTATTCTGCTAGACATTTCATTTGTGATTTCAGCACTATGTATAAACTAGATTACAAGGGGAACCCCTGCCCAAATTTATTTGTAAAAGTTGGACTGAATGTTTTAATTTCAGCAATATGTATTACCTTGATTATAAGGGGAACCCCTGCCCAAATGTTTTTGGAATGGTGTTCTGTTAAGGGTTGTAATGGGTGGTGGAGCTTTCGGTTGCCATGGAAACTTGACAAGAAAACTGAAATTTTAGAAAAAAAGTATTCTGCTAAATTTTATGCTTTGTTTTCAGAAATATGTAAACTTAAGTTAATAAGGAGAACCCCTGCCCAATTTTTTTTTGAAAGGGGCATGTAATATTTTGATTTTGGCAATAATTATTACCTAAATTATAAGGGAAACCCCTGCGCAAATTATTTTTGAAAGGTGGTCTTAAATGGGTTGAAATAGATAACACTTCAAATACATTTTAAGATCCTTTCTGAAACAACTTGTCCAATTAGCTTCCAATAAAGATATCCGGGAGGACCACACCTCATCCAATATGGCTGCCAGCATTGAGATAGTTTATATTGGATGCCATTAAAAGAATTAGGTCTCTGAAACTACTAATCCCATTAGAAATAAACTTGATCACAAAAGTCCTTTGGTGGTCCCCTTCAAATTTGCATTTGGCATATCTTCATCCAATCCAAGGTGTCCTCCAGCAGGAAACATAGTTTATTGGACCCTATTGGAAATGACTTTTGTCAGCCATGGTCCAGGTGAGCGATACAGGCTCTTGAGAGCCTCTTGTTTGATTGTAAATTTGTAATAATTTATTTTGAGGCCCAAATCTGAAATAAATACAGAAAATCTAGAGTAGTGAACATCACTGTATGTGGTATGTCACTTGCAGGTCCGTTTGGTAACTAATTCCTATTTGCCAATACTATAAAAAAAAAAACTGTTTTGAATGGCTCTTCCTGTCTTTAATCTTATTCTAGTTCTAAAAAAAAATGAAGAATTACCAGTATAGATTTATCACATAATTTACACTTTCTTATTAATTTCTTGACTGATGTAACTGGTATCTTTTTTACAATTGTCTGTTGGTATCAGTTTTAATTGAAACATATTGTTTGTCGTGCTCTTTTATCGATATTAAAATCTTTTACAGCCTGTGGTCTAGCCAAGGTAGATTTGGTTAAAATTCTGTACTATTTTTATTTACAGCATGTGGCCTGGCCAAGGTAGATCTGGTTATAATCCTGGACTCCTCTACCAGTGTGGGTGGTGATAATTACGAAAAGATGAAGAATTTCTGTAAAGATTTCCTGAAGAATGCAGACTTGGATTCGGGCAATGTGAAGGTTGGAATTGTGTCGTACAGTACAAACGTATTTGTAGAATTTGATTTGGATGACTACAAGACATCAGATGAAATAATGGCTGCTATTGATGCCATTCCATACAGATATGGTAGTACAAACACTGCTGATGGTTTAAAAACAATGAGAACAGAGTTGTTTACGACAGCTAGGGGTGCCCGGGACAATGTACCAGATGTTTGTATTATATTAACTGATGGTGTATCTAATATTAATTCACGCAGAACTATTCCTGAGGCAGAACTAGCCCGTGGGGAAGGAATCCATATTTATGCTGTTGGTATTGGTTTACGAGACACTCGTGAGTTAGATGGTATGGCTTCAGAACCAGCATCTGAGAACAGTTTTAATGTACAAGACTTTGATGAGTTAGCTGCCCTTAGTGATACAGTCTTCCAGTCCTTCTGTCCAGGTAAAGCTTTCCAACTGATATTTTTGCAAGACAAATTGAAACAAAAAATAGATTTGATTATTCATTGCAGGGAGTCCAACGTAATTGGTTGTAGAAGTCCTAATTTGGTTGGAGCAAAATCTTTTCTGTATCAATTTGGGTTAATAAGAGCATTTTAGTTAATAAAATGTTCCCTTTCGGCAATTATTATACAATGAAATCTTTTTCATTCAATACGTGCTCTAATATTAAAGATTTCAAGAGTTATTGAAGAAAAACCATTTCGAAAATATCGCAGAAGTTCAAAAATGTAGCTCGTGTTTTTCTTCAATAGCTTTCGAAATCTTACATATTTTGAACAAATATTGACTGAAAAGAGTGCATTTATCTAGTCATTGCCGAAAGGTAACATTTTTAGCAATTCAAACGTTCTGAGTAACTTGAACTCATAGACAAACAATTTTGTTCCAACCAAATTAGGACTTCTCCAACCAATTAGGTTGGACCCCTGCATTGAATACCTGAATACTGTTTTCTTTTAAGGCGTGGGGCCAGGGCATTGAATTATTATGTGTCAAGCATTCACATTTCAAAGTTTTGCTCTTTGGATATGTATTCCTTGTATGATACCTTAAAGACAGTGGTTATACTTTCATTTTACTCAATTCCACTGCACAAAATGATTTATTTCATGGTCTACAACACCCAAACCTAGAGACATTGGTTATTATTTGGTTGTTATTCCTCTGTAATTGATCAATGTTTTATTCCAGCAGCTACAACACCCAAACCTAGAGACACTGGTTATGATTTGGTTGTTAATCCTCTGTAATTAATCAATGTTTTATTCCAGTTGCTACAACACTCAAACCTAGAGACACAGGTTATGATTTGGTTGTTATTCCTCTGTAATTTGTTAATGTTTTATTCCAGTTGCTACAACACCCCAACCTAGAGACACTGGTTATGATTTGGTTGTTATTCGTCTATAATTAATCAATGGTTTATTCCAGTTTCTACAACAACCAAACCTAGAGATACTGTTTATGATTTGGTTGTTATTCATCTATAATTAATCAATGTTTTATTCCAGTTGCTACAACACCCAAACCTAGAGACACTGGCTATGATTTGGTAGTTATTCCTCTGTAATTTGTTAATGTTTTATTCCAGTTGCCACAACACCCAAACCTAGAGACACTGGTTATGATTTGGTGGTTATTCTTGATTCCTCTGTAATTAATCAATGTTTTATTCCAGTTGCTACAACACCCAAACCTAGAGACACTGGCTATGATTTGGTAGTTATTTCTCTGTAATTTGTTAATGTTTTATTCCAGTTGCTACAACACCTAAACCTAGAGACACTGGTTATGATTTGGTAGTTATTACACTATAATTGATCAATGTTTTATTTCAGTTGCTACAACACCCAAACCTAGAGACACTGGTTATGATTTGGTGGTTATTCTTGATTCCTCTGTAAATGAAGAATATTTTGATTGGATGACGACATTCACTAAAAATCTGGCTGATACTGTAAGCATTGATGATGAAGAATTCCGAGTTGGATTATTGAGGTACAGTACAGATTCTGATGTTCAGTTCAATTTGAAGGACTATGATACAAGTGGAGATGTAAAGAATGCTGTGGATGTGGTTACATATAAAGGTGGAATAACAAACACGGCACAAGCTATAGACAAAGCTAGAACCGATATGTTCCGTCCAGAACAAGGGGATCGAGATTATGCCAGGAATTTTATTTTATTGATCACTGGTCAAGATAAAAGTTTGAGTACAAATGATGCGTGGAGAGCGGCGGAGAGAGCAGAAACAGATGGAATTCAACTTTATGTTATTGGTCTAAATATCAATGATCGTGTTGAATTAGACGAGACCTCATCTCATCCATTGAGTACTTATCAATATCTTATTGGCAATGAAAGAGAGCTGGCAGGAGTTCCTCCACAAATTTATGAAGGACTACTTGGAAGTAAGTTTTAATCATTCATTAAATTGGGCTGTTTAAATTCCAGATTCAAATGAAAATGAATATTAAACTTGGAATTTACACCAAAAAGATCAGTAAAAAAATAATATTTTTCAATGAAAACTAAAATTTGACTCAAATAATTACCAAAATAGTTCACTTGATGCAATTTAGTTTTGAAAAGAATTAGATATAGTAATCTTCTTTTTCAGTGCCTAAAGTTCCTCCACCAATGAGACCACGACCTAGTAAGTAACCATTTTGTTATACATGTTATATAGACTGTTGCTCAGTTATGATTTTGACTCTTCCATTTACAATTTTGACATGCTAACAGAGCAAGGATTCCTGGCTATTGTAATGAGCATACTATAACTATGTTAGGAATATGCTAAAATTTTCATCAGTCAGATTTGGGTAAGGGCTATTCCATTAAAATGAATGGGGGTTGTTAGGTAGGGACTTTCAAAATACCCCCACAACCAATAAACTTGCAGTAGAAAACTTCACATACAAATAGTGGCAACACATTGAGTATGACTCAATACCACTGTCCAGAAATCAACTTCCTGTCCTTCCCTCCCACATCCATTTTATTGGAATAGCACCAATGGAATTCACCTTCCCGCTTTTCCCGATTGGTGTCGCTGCTGCTCTATCAGGTAACTCGCGGGAAAAGTTGTATTTCACGCATGTTCAAAAATTGTTCCTTGTGCGTGAATTTTCCCGGTATCATGACGTCACAGAACAAAACCCGATAGTGCAGTGGCGACACCAGACGGGACAAAAGATGGAAGGTGCATTTCATTGATTCAAGTCAGAGTTGACCACACTGAAAGTTTATGAGTCACATGAGAATAAAAAACATTTCCATCTTATTATTCACATTTTTAATAAAACAGGAAAAAACAAAGAATTTTGAAGTTTTTCCTCATCCCCATCATGAGTTGGTTTTATCTTCATCAATACTGGAATTAACCATTACAACACACTCATGTTTGAATTTTCACAAGTCATTATTGCAAAGCTTTATTTTCTTTCTCATCTTTTTTTTTTTCAATTAAAAAAGTAATCCTATAAGGAGTCTTTGCCCTGTCCCCTTTCAATTAAAAAAGTAATCCTATAAGGAGTCTATGCCCTGTCCCCTTTCAATTAAAAAAGTAATCCTATAAGGAGTCTATGCCCTGTCCCCTATGAATAACAAAAAGTTACTAAATCAAACATTTACAGAAACGGACATAAGAAACTGGAATTGCATTCCTTCAAAATACAAAAAAAAATGCCAAAGTTGCATAAAAAACAGTAAATTTCATTATGCTGTACACATGTTTCAAGGAGAACCTCTCAAAGTTATATATGCCTTTTTATCCCTGGCTATGCATGTTACCTAGATTGAGATTGGCTAGCCACACGTTGTTACAAAACCCATATACCTGAATGTTGCTAAGTTATATCCCTGTACATTGCTAACCATCAAATGGTAAATTTCACAAGCATTTTCACTCTTGTTGCTGCCATCATATAACTCAAAAACACATTGTGTTGTTGGAAAATGAAGAAATAAATGTATTTTTTAAAAAAGAAACATATCCTATGAAAACACAAAGCAGGCCCATTCTACAATAATAAGTTTACTGACAGTTTGGCCTGTTCAGTTTTGGAATTTCTTCAAAATTATTTATTTGTAGGGGTAAATAATTGTTATTAGTTCTCCTCAACGAAGTTGAGGGGGACTATTGGAGTACCCCCAGCGTCCACGTCTACGTCCTTGTCCGCATTTGGGCATATATCTCTGCATCTATGCATGGTAGGGTCATCTTGGGCTATCTCACAGCCTCTAAGAAAATTGGGTCTCTCTGACCTATATTTTACACTTGATTGATTTACATTAAAGTTTTCCGACAAGTTCAGATCTCAGTCATTATACATGGTAGGATCATGTAACCTTGCACATGCATGCATCTCTGATGGTAGGTCAGCTTCCAGGCAAAATTAAGTCAATTTGACCTATATTTTACGATTGATTGATTTACATTTAAAGTTTTCGGACGAGTTCAGATCTCAGTCACTATACATGGTAGGATCATGTTACCTTGCACATGCATGTATCTCTGATGGTAGGTCAGCATCCAGGCAAAATTAGGTCACTTTAACCTATATTTTACGCTTGATTGATTTACATTTAAGTTTTCGGACGAGTTCAGATCTCAGTCACTATACATGGTAGGATCATGTAACCTGGCATATGCATATAACTCTGATGATAGATCAGCATCCAACATTGACCTATATTTTCCACTTGATTGATTTACATTCAAGTTTTTGGACAAGTTCAGATCTCAGTCACTGTACATGGTAGGATAATGTTACCTTGAATAAGCATGTATCCCTGATGGTACATCAGCATCCAGGCAAAAGTAGGTCACTTTGACTTAAATTTTACGCATGAGTGATTTATGTTCAAATTTTCAGACAAGTTCAGATCTATGTCATTATACATGTTAGGATCATGTAACCTTGCTTATGCATTCAACTGTGATGTCAACATCCAGGCAAAATTTTGTTACTGTGACAAAGTGCCATAACGAGGCGAACTCTGTAATCGTTGATTACCTATGTTTTTTGATAGATTTTAATTTAAATAAAAATTTTAACACACACTCCTTGCTTCATTGTGTCACCTGCACACGTAGTATGTGGCGACATATAGTTATCACTTTAGTCGTCTTACGGCATCATAGTCGTTGTTGTCCGTCCCACTGTAACACTTTTCTCAGCAACCACAATTCACAACCACTTGAAATTTTGTATGTGACTTTAGTATGGGGTTCAATGCGTTTATCAAATTCAGGTCTGTCAGACAACTTCTTCCTGATTACCGACTTGGAATATTTTTTCATCAAGTACGGTCAATGATAAAAATTTTCGTAACACTTTTCTCAGCAACTACAAATCACAGCCATTTCAAACTTTGTATCTGACTTTAGTGTGGGGTTCTTCATTGCACTTAACGAATTCAGGTTTTTTGGACATCTACTTCCTGTTTACCGACTTGGACTATTTTTCCATTTACTTTCAATGGCAAAAATTTTCGTAACATTTTTCTCAGCAACTACAAATCACAGCCACTTGAAACTTTTTATGTGACTTAAGGATGGTACTCTATATTGCGCTTTTAGAATTTAGGTCTGTCGGACATCTACTTCCTGTTTACCCACTTGGAATATTTTTTCTACAAGTACTGTCAATGGTAAAAAAATTTGTAAGCTTTTTCTCAGCACTACTAATCACAGTCACTTGTAATTTTGTATGTGACTTTAGTATGGGGTCCCATATTGCGCTTATGGAATTCAGGTCTGTGGGACATCTACNCACTCGGAATATTTTCAGCAAATACAGTCAGTAGTAAAAAATTTCGTAACACTTTTCTGAGCAACTACAAATTACAACCACTTGACATTGTGTATGTGGCTTAAGTATGGGGTTCCATATTGCGCTTATCGAATTCATTTCTGTCTGACATCTACTTCCTGTTTACTGACTTAGAATATTTTTAACAATTATGATCAATGGTACAAATTTTCATAACATTTTCTCAGTTTATTCAATGGTTAATCTTGAACTCCTTAAAAACTGTAAGTCATATTCCAACCAAACTTGCAGGATATGTTATTCACCTGATCTAAATGTTCACCAGATACTTCAATCAATTTTACAGATTTTAGAGGTTTACTGAGCAAAAATAGCTCAAATGATAAACTGGTTTGTTATCTGCAAGACTTTCAAAATTATAATACATATTCTAAACAAATTTACACAATATGTTTTTTTCTCCTGATCCAGACATACACCTGTTACTTAGAATTTTGATTTTACAGATTGTAGAAGTTAACTGAGCCAAAAATGGTTCTTTTGAAGTGCAGGCGACACAAGTGTTCCATGGAACACCCATCAATTTTTTTTATATAAAAATGGGTACAAAGTATTTTTGTTTTCGTTCATATGAAGGGAATACCATTTCACTTCTAAAAGTAAACATCAACCTCACACTCAGACTAGGGTTATGCATGTGACGTTTGGACGCAAAACCAGGAATGGGTATTTCTCCTTCAATAATTAAAATAGGCCTTATATTTAGCTACCTGTCCTACACCTTGTAAAATACACTCAAAATTAATGAATTTTGGTATATTTTCGAAAATAATGGTTGTCAAAGTCATTTTTAGCTCACCTGGCCTAAGATGCCATGTGAGCTTTTGCCACCACTATGTGTCCATCGTCTGTCCGTCTGTCTGTCTGTCTGTCAACAATTTAAAAAATCTCCTCCTCTGAAACCACTGGGCCAAATGTAACCAAACTTGGCCTGAATCATTACCAGAGTATGGCTTCTCAAAATTATGTTCGATTAGGCGGTATGTCAAACAACAAAATATAGAACATAGGGGTAAATTGCAGTTTTTTGCCAATAACTCGAAAACCGTTACAGATAACAAAAATCTGAGATCTGAGGGAGTAAAAATGATCAGCATGATGAGATCTACCTGCTGTGCAATTTTGAAGAAAATCTGAAAACCCATCTTGGAGTTTTAGCCCTTTTTCTGTAAAATTTTCAAAATTTGTGCGTTTTTTATTTTTTATTTCAATAAGTGTAACAGATAGAGGTAAAGTGTAAATTGCAAAAATGTTCAGCATATCCACCCACCATGAAATTTTGAAGAAAATCCAAAAAATCCTTGTAGGAGTTATTGCCCTTTTTTCCAAGAATTTTCAAAATGTTCATATTTTTGGTCTGTTATTTCCAAAACTATAGAAGTTGAAGGTTAAGTGTAAAGTGATAAAATGTTTGCAATGCTGTGGTGACTTCAAAACTGGTGTTGAAAATTGTTCGTTGACCACCGTTTTCAAAATTGCCGCCAAAAAAGGCGGGAAAATTCAACATTGTCCGATTTCAATGAAATTTGGTTTCCAAATAGGTATTGATGTCACAACTTCAAAACCGATGTTAAAAATTATTCATTGATGACCATTTTCAAAATGGCCGCCAAAAAAGGTGGGAAAATTCAACATTGTCCGATTTCAATGAAATTTGGTATCTAAGCGGATATTGATGTCGCTTCTTCAAAACCTGTATTGAAAATTGCTTGTTGACTGCCATTTTCAAATGGCTGCCAAAAAAAAGTGGGAAAATTCAACATTGTCCAATTTCCATGAAATTAGGTTTCCAAATAGATATTGATGTTGCAACTTGAAACCCGGTGTTAAAAATTGTTCGTTGACTGCCATTTTCAAAATGGCCACCAAAAAAGGTGGGAAAATTCAACATTGTACGATTTCAATGAAGTTTGGTTTCCAAATAGATATTGATGTTGGAACTTCAATACCGATGTTGAAAATTGTTAGTTGGCCGCCAAAAAACAGGCAGGAATTTCAACATTGTCGGATTTCAATGAAATTTGGTTTCCAAATAGATATTGATGTTGCAACTTCAAAACTAATGTTGAAAATTGGTTGCTGACAGTCATTTTCAGAATGGCTGCCAAAAAAGGCGGGAAAATTAAACATTGTTGATTTCAATGAAATTTGGTTTCCAAATAGATATTGATGTTGCGACTTCAAAACTGATGTTGAAAATAGTTCATTGATGGCCATTTACAAAATGATGTCTCGACTTCAAAACTGGTGTCGAAAGTGGTCCTTAACAAAAACGTTTTTTGTCAAAAAAGCCCAACAAAGAAATATAGTAAAACATGATCAGAATTTAAATACATTTCAAGATATTGGTGGTGTTAGAACTACCAAAGTTTAAGAGCCTGAAGATCAACTGTATAACTTGTTAGCTTGATTGTGGCAACTGAAAGCCAGGTGAGCGATACAGGCTCCTGGGAGCCTCTGGTTAAGTTACTTCGTTGGTTCTGGTTTTACCTAAAATTGCGTTTAGACAAAATACTGGGGATAAATTTGTAATCTACGGGTATAAACATTGATAACTTATAATAATATTATACAGAATGGATACCAAAAATAAATACATTGTACTCCCTTAAAAAAGATGCATTTTGACTCCATCATAACACGATTAACAGCATTTACAAGCAGATATGTTTTGATCTTGTTTGGCCATTTCGATCTTAACAGGAACTAAGCACACATAACACAACTTCATTAAGACAGTTAAGATATTCAGTTGTATTTTAAGGCTATTGATTTCAAGGTGGATCAACTCGTGTTCATTTTGTCAAGATCAAACAAGATAACTTCCTTCAAGGGCAATCAAGACAAGTTGAGTTTGTCCCAATCAAACAAGATCAAAACAAGCTTGACAATCTTAACTCGTCCTTGTTTTTCTTGAATGCAATTAACAAGTAGATCTTATTTCTTCTGAAATTATCTTATGCAAAATGGGCATATGCAGAATTAAAATTCACAGTAACTTCGGTATTTAGTTATTTGTTACCATTGGGTCGATGCCACTGCCATGACTGCTGGTGGACTGTTAGTCCTGGAGGGTATTCACTAGCCCAGTAGTCAGTACTTCGGTGCTGACCCTATTCTATTTGGAACCTTACAATATCTAACTTATGTAAATTTTGTTGAAAACTAAGGAGTATCTTCCTCCTGCAAAACTCTGTCCTTAGCTGATTTTTGCTTACATTTAGATCATATTGGTTATTGTTCTCTATCAGTTTTTAAAACATCTTTGAGTTTATGGTCTTCCAAACATTTAGATTTTATCTGCACTGAAGAGACAAGTTGTTGAAATGTGCATATGCAGAATTTGAATTCACAGTAACTTTGGTATTTAGTTACTTATCACATCTTGTTCATCCTTGAAATGAACTGTCTTGAAAAGCAACTTAAAAGAAGATGCTAGCAATTCTCATCAGGTGTAATAACTTCATTGTTAATTGATATTCTAAAACATTTCTTAGGCTATAGGCTAACATGTTTTAAGCTGTACAGGTCTGGTTTGCAGGATTGAGACTTGCAATAACATCAAAGGAAACTCCCAGTAGGTACCGGTAGCTTGTACAGTGTTATGTATATAATATCTTGCTTCAGAGTTTTGCGTTTTTGTTTGTTGAGAACTATCAGAAGTACCGGTAAGATAATATTTATGAATAAAAAAGAAAATCATTTTAACATATTTACAACAAATCTCAATATATTCCAGCAATACCAACAGTAAGAGTGTTGTCTGATAGATACCCAGTTGTTTACGGCAGACAAGTTACGTTAGAATGTGTTGTGGATTCCTATCCACCTCACACTGACGTCACATGGTATAAAATTGTGGATGGTCAAAGATATCCTGTTGTCATGGACGACAGTAACAGTGGCTCCACTACTGATGTTCCATCTTTGACAATAAAAAGATCTGAGTTTGATGATGGAGGGGAATATGTATGTACAGCAGAGAATGCTGCAGGGGAAGGAAAAAGTCAGCCAACAAATGTCATCATTTCTGGCAGTAAGTATTACAGCAGAGAATGCTGTAGGTGAAGGAAATTAAAGATAACTGACCGAAGTCATCTTCTTCCATAAATTAAAGTCTACAGTGTGAGACGACCCATGTGAGATCGATGCACGTGACCTCATCTCCCATGGGTAAATGACCAACCATAAGTGTTCACTTATGTGATACAACAATCATTACCATGACTAAACGTCATAAAACACCTGACGTCGCAGTGTAAGGTATACTCAAATAGGTTTCCTGATGTTTGTTGTAGTATTTTATGGAAGAAATAGCTACTTACATTCGATCAAAATCAAAGATTGGAATATCATTCATATATTTTGTCAAAATTTTCATTTGTGCAGTCATAAATGATTTTGGTTTGGTGTTTTATATAGCTGTTCCTAGATTAGGGTTATGTTCAAATTATGTTCACGTTTACTTTTGCATTAATTATTAAGCTTGAAACTTGGTGTCATATTTCCTTCAAAAGTAGAAATAGTTACTTCAGCATTTAATATTTGCTACAACTGGGTCATTGCCACTGCTGGTAGACTGTTAGTCCCCGTGGGTATTCACCAACCCAGTATTCCAGCACTTTGATGCTGGTCAGAAAACCAATTTTATTCTTATACTACAATATCTAAATTAGAAAATTTTGTTTAAAACAAAGGAGTATCTCCCTCATGCAAAGCTCTGTCCTTATCTGATTTTGGCTTTCTATTATTTAGATCCTTTTCATTATTTGTTCTCTATCAGGTTTTATACATATTTTGATTTCTGGCTTTCCAGTGTTTCGATTTTATCTGCGCTGAAGATTAAATTATTCAGGATAAGTATATTGAAGATATTGATACTGATATAACTCCATTCTTGTTAAAGGTCGTCCAAAGGTTAGAGTTCTACAGGATGAATATGTTGGAGATATTGGCACAGATATAATGCTAGAATGTGAAGTGGATGCTAATCCACAAGAAACTAAGGTCTACTGGAGAAAAGTCATCAGAGGAGAACTGTCTGACATTGATACAACATCTACACGATACTCCCGTGTTTCTCCTTCTTCTCCATCATTAAGAATTACAGGATTGAAATCATCAGATTCAGGATCTTATCAATGTTTTGCTGATAATGATGTTGGTACAGGGAATAGTGAAGAAACTGAACTAAAAGTATTGTGTAAGTAATTGCATAATATTCTGTGAAGTGAATGTGTCTGTCCACCATTCTTGTAAGGGCAACATCTCTTACTGGATGTGTTGGACTGCAAGGACACATTTATCCAAATTAAGTGCACCATATGAAGATGTGCATGAAGCAATAAAATAAATTTTGATATTGTTAGTCATGTATATGTTGATATTTAAACATACATGTGATAAACCTGTCGACTGAAAACTGGAGATTTTAAAATTTTTAGCTGGAGATTGGGTCTGAAAACTGGAGATTTTTCGTCAACCTTTTTTTAGCCGTTCCTTATGTTTTTGTGAATGTAATCATTTTACAGCATTTTTTTCATTGAACAACCATTTGTCAGAGATCCATGTGGGTGATTTCACAGGAAAACATGTAGAGTAAAATCTAGACACATCTCCATTTATAGTTGATTTTTCTGTTCTTCCATTCTGTGATTTTCCTTTAATATGTTTCATTTCAGATATCCCACAATAATTATTGTCTAATGCAAAGTTTTTGGAAATTATATGTGTAATTCTGGATTGAAGGTACTTTTCTTTTATAGAATAATTTTATTTTTGTAAATATGGTGTGTATCAAAGAAAATATTTCGTAAAATTTCAAATAAATAATGATTTAAAAACTAATAAATACATGTACTTATTATTATTGCAAAATAAGTTTTGTTATACAAAAGGGTTGCTAAAAATAGCATAAAATCTCAGGATTACTGAAAAATTATCTTTTAGTAAAAAACATAAAATAATGGGGGGATAACTCAGCATGTTTCACAAAATAAATAAATCATATAAACGATGATTTATGTATTTATTTAGTACGAATACACAAAAATTTGGAGGTCTGACAATGAAAAACTCTCTTGCTAAAGACATTTCATCTTGAAAAATTATACAGGTAAAGCTTGATATTCTGAAGTGGAACAGCGTAATCATTGCTGTTGGTTGTTTACTGATCCATGGAAATATACATCTCTGGCTGAATTAGTCATAAACTTGTCAATAAGCAATAATTGTTATGTAATCATGAACACTCATATCCTAATTAGTCTTCTCATTATATTTACCTGTGTCACCTGTATTGATGTTTAAGGATTACTCTTGAGTTTTTACCTGCGTCACCAACGGTGACCGCAGGTCTAGGAGCCGCTCGACTCCGTCCGTCCGTCCATCTGTCACGCTTTGGGGGTACCAAGTTTGTGTAATCTGAAACTCAGACACCTTTAACCCGATACTTTTGAAACTTTGCACAGTTGTTCTGGACACATTGAGGATGTGCACCTCCCCTTTTGGTGAGATTTGGATAAATATTGTCGAATTTATCCATTGTTGAACTTCGTCATTTTTTCATCAAATTTCAACATTACGGTACTGAGTTGTGTAATCTGAGACACTGACACCTTATACCTGATGCTTTTGAAACTTTGCACAGTTGTTCTGGATACATTGAAGATGTGCACCTCCCCTTTTGGTGTGATTTGGATAAAAATTGTCGAATTTATCCATTGTTGAACTTAGTCATTTTTTCATCAAATTTCAACATTACGGTAAATCTGAAACTCTGACACCTCCCCTTTTGGTGAGATTTGGATAAATATTGTCGAATTTATCCATTGTTGAACTTAGTCATTTTTTCATCAAATTTCAACATAACGGTACTGAGTTTGTGTAATCTGAAACTCTGACACCTTATATCTGATGCTTTTGAGACTTTGCACAGTTGTTTTGGACACAATGAAGATGTGCACCTCCCCTTTTGGTTACATTTGAATAAAAGATGTGGAATTAATGCATTGTTGAACTTAGTCATTTTTTCAGCATATTTTAACATTACAGTGCCTGGTTTGTGTAACCTGAAACATTCACATCTCTGACTAAATACCTCTGAAAGTTTACACTGTTGTTTGAACACATTGATGATGTGAACCTCCCTTTTAGGCCAGTTTTGATTTAAAAAATGTAAAATTTATCTATTATTGAACTTGTACTTTATTTTATCATATTATATCATCATGGTACTCAATTTTGTCCAGAGACGTTGCAGAGTTTTGAACGCACTGATCATGGTCAGCTATTCTTAAATTTTTGCATTGCTTTCACATATTTTCTCATAAAGATTCAAAGTATGTGTTTATTTGAAACCAGGTATGGCTTTCACCTTTGCTGAAGTGATGTGGACTATTTTCATTTTATGCTTTGTTCAACTTTGTACATTTAGTTTTATTTTTTTTCTTCTTTCTTTGTCTATTACACTAATAGGGTTGAATTTAATATAATCTCAATTATACTTGCAATTGAAGAATGTTTCGGAAATAAGGTAAATGAATACTTGTTTGAATTGGTAAATCTATACATGACATTCTGTTAGGTTATTAAAAAAAAACCACTTTCTCAGTTGAACATGAGTGACGGTGACGCAGGTCCAGACATGTAATTGGTCTTGTTCTCAATAAAAATAACAAAAATGGCAACTTGAAATTTTCGTTGTTGAAACTTTGAAAAAGCGGAAGTTTTGTAGGAAAATGGGAGGGAAGGAAGAGGGGTCCAAAAAGGGGAGATTTTGGTCTCCCGGCAGGAGGTTCACATGTATGTTTAAAGAATGTAGTAAAGTAAAATTTATGTTGAAACTATAAGAATATTGGTGCAGGAATAAATTCACATATTGAATTTATTGATTTAAATGTCCATGAACCTTTTCATGTTTTTAAAAAGACAGGAGAATGCTTTGTTTGATTTTTACTTTACTTTGACATTCATTTGAATAGAAAATCTACAGTTTGATAGAAAAAACATGCCTACTGACCTTTGATGAGCTATTGAAGCTTTGTATGAAAAGAAAATTAAATGCAAGGAGCAAAATATAATGCTTAGGAATTAAGGGATAAAATGTAAGGAATACAGAAATCTGAAACGTACCAAATTTAATACAGGGTCCTATAGGGGTAAAAGTGTAACCTGTGCAAAGACCTTTTTTGGGAGCATGATTTGCAAAAAATTCCTCTAAATGTACACATGATGTGCGATTTCACAGATTTAGGCCACAATAAAATATATCCTAGATTCTCATCCCCACCCGCCCTGATTTTTTTTCACCTGCCTCAGAAGATTTTATTTTGATTTTTGGACAAATATGGGTAAATTTCTTTTAAAATGACAGCATTTTTTGCAAAATTTGATTAAAAATATATAATAAAATTCACCTGCCGGCCCCAAATTTTGAGAAAAAAATTGATGAGGATCTAGGAATTATTTTATTATGGCCTTAAGTACATGAAAGCCAAAAAAAACATGTAACCATGGTAAGTTTGGTAGATGATTTCAAAAACTCCAAAGATTACATGAAAGGGGGTCAAAACTTCATGCATCTCTCTGTGATCCCCATTTTTGACACTGGTGATTTGCCATCAATTTCTCAAACCACTGAGTCATTGTAGACATATATAATCATACTTTCATAGCTTATATTGACGAAAAATCTTTTTTGGTTTACACTAGAAAGGTAATCCCATACAAGAGATGTTTGGAATTCATGGGAAGTGAAATTTAAATGAGTATTTCTAGTTCTTATCCTTACAGGACATAAAATGAAGTCATGCTCTAGGTGGAAAATATGGGAACAAAACACAATCCAAACACCTTCAGTTATCAAAAACTTGAAAAAAATTCATGGTGGGTTGAATTTTCAGGGGTGGGTGGGAATGAAAAATCTATCAATTGATTTTAATTGGCTTTCATAAAAAATTGTTTGAATACTTTAGTCAATCTTATGTATGAAATATTATGATTATGCTTATGAGTAATTACAATATTTCTTTTTCTCTTTTAGTGCCAATTACACTGCCTGCTACCACAGCTAGTCGTAAGTTTAAAATCTTATACAATAAGGATACATAATACCAAAGGAGTATGTACTGTAAGGGGTATATATGGCCCCTAAAATTAAGATCCTTATATTCCATAAAATTATGTCTCAAAAAACAATTAAATATCAGTATTAAATAAACTTTGACTGGTTTGGGAAAAATCTTTTTTGTTTGTAGAAAAAAACTAACTCCAAAATCCCACAATTATAAGTATTTTCACAAAAATGGACTAAAATGACCAAAATCCTTACATATTTCAGTACAGGAAACATACAGCACATGCCTGTGCCAATGAGATTTTTGCATGAAAAGGTGGCAATTTTATATACTTTCAACATATCCAAAAATCTCATTGGCACAAGCATGCGCTCTGTGTTGTCTGTGTCGAAACGTGACCAAAAATTGACGAAAATTTGTCGATTTTCGTCAAATCTGGAAGAAGCATGACATTTGTAATGTCACTATGAGGATTTGATGACGTTACTGCACCAATTTACGTAAGTTTTGATTTAAGCAATATATCAACTGTAATATACCAAGTAAAGTTTAAAGGAAAACTGCCTTTGAAAATATAGCTAGATCTGGGGGCCAAATATGCCTCTTATTGCACATACTCCTTTAGTGTACAAAATAAACATGTGGACAAAAAATGTATCACAAGTCATGCTCTAGGTAGAAAATATGGGAACAGAAACACAGTCCAAACACCAGTAGCATCAAATCGGAACTTCTATGGCTTGAATACATAAGAGAACAATAAAAACAGTTAAGTTAGAGGGAGTGTTTGAACTATCGAGGTCAAACTGTTTAAAGTTAAACATAGGGACCAAAAAAAGAGTTGAGACATCCAGGGCTGTTTTCAGTTGTAACTCGGGTAGAGACTCGAGTTCAGCATGCACACAACCTCATCAAAACTCCAGTTCGAGTATGTGGCCCTGATAAAGACTTTTGTAAACACTCCAATCTGATTGGTTGATTTTATTTCGTCAAACTCTAGCTACCCTCGGATTTCAAAGGGTTTACTCAAGTTCTAATGGCGCGAAATGAGTAACAAAGATTCTAATTCCTTCGTGACTCTAGAGTTTTCTAAGTGAAAACAGCCAATGATGTTCAAGCTGTTGCAGTTCTAGACATTGAATTACAACTGTATACAGTAATATGGTCATGTAAAAGGGGTGGAAAGTATAGAATTCTCAAAAATGTAGGAACAAATTTATAACTGATCAGTCTTAATCTAGGTCTTAAAGTAAGGTAATGAACTGCACAGGTTTAAATAGTTTTTTTAACAAAATGAAACTTTGACAATGCAGGTACGTAAGAACAGTAATAAACTGGTTTAAGCATATTATATTCAACCCAAGAACACAAAGTTTATGCTTAAATGAAACAAAATTGAGAATAAAGATCTATCGAACTACTGTTGAACATATTCATGAAAATGTACCCTTGCGTAAATTTGTTTTTATCACAAACTTAACAAAACATAAGTGAGAGTCATGAAAATAAAACCTTGCAAACATGTTTAGGAATCGAAATCGTGAAATTTAAACCACACGAAAATATCCCTTTTTGTAGTATATAGGGAGATACTCCTTTGTGTAACTTAAATATGAAAATTCGATATCAATTAAACTCAAATGTATACATCAGAATAGACTTACCTTCATAAGATAAATTGCAACATGTCCAAAAGAAGAAACATTTTGTTATAGTAATTCATCAGCAAATTATGTTGCAATATTTGTTGATAATACACAATAAATTACAAATCAGGCCATGACTTCCATGGTTCTCTATATAATAATAATAATAATAATAATAAAAGCTTTATTTAAAGAGGGTTACACAGTTAGTACAAACTAATCTTCCCTGAGGCCCTCAATAACAATATTGAATACACACAAGATAATGCATACTACAATTAAAGAGTACATTGTGATATCAGATACAAAATGTTATAAAAATACAAATTTATTCAGCTGGTACAATTTGTTTGTTGAGCAAGTAGCATTTTAGCTTATTTTTAAAAACCACAATATTCTTAGAATTTCGCACTGAGCCTGGTAGAGTGTTCCATGTAGAAGGTCCAGAGAAACTAAATGATTTTTTAAAAAGTTCTATTTTAGTTTTTGGTACACATAAATCACCACTAATAACATTTCTTAATTGATATGGATTACTCTGAGAGATGTACCTAATCTTGTCGATTAAATAAGAAGGTGCATCA
>MJUU01046975.1:297797-323819 GCA_002080025.1 Modiolus philippinarum | reverse complement strand
CAGGAAATGTGGACTTAGTTACGAAATGTAGTAAAAACATGAATTTTTCGTCGCATTTTTCTCAGCTTCTACAAGAAGGATTCATTTCAAAATTGGTATGCAGCCTCTATATGGTTAGTTGTAAGGAACATCCTATTTTGTGGCCCGTCAGATATGCTCTTCCTGTTTGAAGAAATGTGGACTAAATGTAGTGAAAAGATTAATTTTCTGTTGCATTTTTCTCAGCTTCTACAAGAAGGATTCATTTCAAAATTGGTATGCAGCCTCTATATGGTTAGTTGTAAGGAACATCCTATTTTGAGGTTCGTCAGATGTGCACTTTTTAAGGAAATGTGGACTTAGTTACAAAATGTAGTGAAAAGATAAATTTTCCGTCACATTTTTCTCAGCTTCTACAAGAGGGATTCATTTCAAAATTGGTATGCAGCCTCTATATGGTTAGTTGTAAGGAACTTCCTATTTTGAATCCTGTCAGATGTGCACTTCCTGTTTGATGAAATGTGGACTTAGTTACAAAATGTTGTGAAAACATGAATTTTTCGTTGCATTTTTCTCAGCTTCTACAAGAGGGATTCATTTCAAAATTGGTATGCAGCCTGTATATGGAAAGTTGTAAGGAATGTCCTATTTTGAGTCACGTGAGATGTGTACTTCCTGTTTGACGAAACCTGGACTTGAGTTACGAAATGTAGTGAAAACCAGGGTTCAATGAGTGGGGGTATACTTGGTTGCCATTCGGCGACAGTTCTTGTTTGTTTTGTTGCAAGATACTTAAAACAGCCTGAAATAGAGTTTTTGAGAACGACCAAAAAAAAAATGAAATTGAATGTTACAACACCAACATTAATAAAAGTGTATGTCCGAACACCAATTTTATCTGTAAAGTGTAAAAGCACAACACTACATTGAAATATGAATTTCTAAAAGAAACCAGTACTACCATATTCCTCGTATCAGGCACCCAACGCACTTAGAAAATTTAAAAGGGGGCGCTTATTAAGTAGGACAAAAACTATGTTCCAAAATGAAGTTTTGGTAACGAAATTCTACAATCTTTCATAAGCATACAATGTTATCAATGTAAAAATGCTTCAACTGTCCAAATCTTTGTCAAACAGAAGAAAAGAATAAGGGGATTGGTTGTTTGTACTGAAATGCAATGACTCGATTGTTTACAACTGGAAACTTTGATGCATACGCATCTGTAATTGGTGAAAAACAAATCAATGATGGCAAATGTAAGAAATAAATACGGAAATTATGGTTTCGGAAATGTGAGAGGGTTGCTTAAGGATTTCAGATAAAATTAAGGTTGGGGGGGGGGGGCACTTATAGCTGCAGGGGCACTTAATAGACAATACTATAAAGAAGTTTATGCCAGCCAAAGACAATCTTAAGTAGCAGAGTTCAGTAAATGAGAATGATTGTTGGAAATATTACAGGGGAAACTGTACTACAACTTGTAATTATTAATATTTTAGCTCACCTGACCCAAAGGGTCAGTGTGAGCTATTGCCATCACTTGGCGTCCGGCGTCCGTCCAGCGTCTGTAAACTTTTCACATTTTCATCTTCTCCTCTGAAACCACTGAAGCAAATTCAACCAAACTTTACAGGAATGACTTATGGAAGGTCCTTTACAAAAATTGCTCATTTCGTTCTGATCCGATAAAAAACATGGCTGCCAGCCTGGAACTTAGGTTTAACATAGGGGAAAATCACATTTTCATCAATTCCTCTGAAACTGCTGAAGCAAATTCAACCAAACTTTACAGGATTGATGCACTAAAGGTCCTTTACAAAGATTGCTCATTTTATTCCGATTCAACAAAAAACATGGCCGCCAGCACAGAACTTAGTTTAACATTGGCCCTATGGGAAATTCACATTTTCATCTTCTCCTTTGAAACCACTGAAGCAAATTCAACCAAACTTTACAGGAATGATGTATGGAAGGTCCTTTACAAAGATGCTCATTTTGTTTCATTCTGATAAAAAACATGGCCGCCAGCACGGAACTTAGGTTTACCGTAGGACCCTATAGGAAAAATGACATTTTCTTCTTCTCCTCTGAAATCACTAAAGAAAATTCAACTAAACTTTACAGGAATGATGAATGGAAGGTCCTTTACAAAGATTGCTCATTTTGTTCCAATCCAATAAAACATGGCCGCCAGCGCAGAACCTGGATTTAACATACGACCCTATGGGAAAAATCACATTTTCATCAACTCTGCAACTGCTGAAGCAAAATCAACCAAACTTTACAGGAATGATGTACTAAAGGTCCTTTGCAAAGTTTGCTAATTTTATCCTGATTCGACAAAAAACATGGCCGCCAGCACGGAACATAGTTTAACATTGACCCTATGGGAAATTCACATTTTCATCAACTCCTCTGAAACCAATTAAGCAAATTCAACCAAACTTTACAGGAATGATGTATGGAAGGTCCTTTACAAAATTTTGTAATGATTCGATAAAAAACATGGCAGCCAGCGCAGAACCTGGGTTTAACATGGGACCCTATGGGAAAATCACATTTTCATCAACTCCTCAGTAATTGTTGAAGCAAATTCAACCAAACTTTACAGGAGTGATGTACTAAAGGTCCTTCGCAAAGATTGCTTATTTTATTCAGAGTCGATAAAAAACATGACCGTCAGCACGGAACATGTTTAACATTGGCCCTGTGGGAAATTCACATTTCCATCTTCTCCTCTGAAACCACTGTAGCAAATTCAACTTAACTTTACAGGAATGATGTATGGAAGGTCCTTCACTAACATTGCTCATTTTGTAATGATCCAATAAAAAACATGGCTGCCAGCGCTGATCTTAGTTTTAACATTGGACCCTATGGGAAAAACATCATTTTCAACATCTGCTCTGAAACTATTGAAGCAAATTCAAGCAAACTTTACAGAAATGATGTCCTGGAAGGTCCTTTACAAAGATTTCTCATTTTGTTGGGATCCGACAAAGAAAATAGCTCTCAGCATCAAATTTGGTTTAGAATGGTACCCATATATTAAAACCATTTTTTTTTCATTACATGCACTTAATTTATTGAAGCAAATTCAGTCAAACTAAGATTGCTTATTTTGTTTTGATCTGATAAAAACAAGACCACTAGCACAGAACATATTTTAACGTAGGATCCTATGGGATAAACATCACTTTAATCACCTGTTGTAAGCATTTTGTCAGGTGAGCGATTCAGGCTCAGTATCTGAGCCTCTAGTTTCTGTTAATCAGAAATTTTCTTCCATTAATTGCCATTTAAGATTATCTTCTTAAAGCAGTTATAACAGATAGAAGATATTTTTAGTATCACTGTTCATCTTACCATATACTGACTGTATAAACTTATATTTTTTATCCCTCTCAAAGTGTCTTTATGAGATATTATTTGATACTCTTGGTTGAACTGTATGGTCTGTGTGTTTGCTCTGCACAACAAAATATTTCAAACAATTGTAATATATTAAAAGCAAATCTTTACATGAATAACATTTACTCCATAAGAACAAAATACTATATATTTATATTCCTGCCGGAAATTGTTTTTGAATATTTCCCATAGGCAGTTGCAAGATTTATTCTTACAAAACTTATTTCACACATCATTTGCGAATGTGGAATTGAGTAAAATTATTAATTTAATATAATTTTCAGTGCCAAAAAATCCTCCACCAATGAGACCAAGACCAAGTAAGTACTATATATCTATGTCTATGATACTTTATATATTGATTTCTACACCTGAAAGCAATGTCAGAATAGATATAAATTGGTTCTGATCTTCTTCGATCTGTTACAAAAATGTGAATAATATGTGCAAAGGTAAATGTGATGGAGTTATTCCCAATGAGCATGTTGAAATGGTTGAAAAAAAAACAGCCTAACTATTTATTGAGGAGCTAAAGCAATAGCCTTTAGCACAATTGATTTGGTAAAATTTGCTCAGGGTCTTTTTTCAATGGATGGAATTTCCTGCTATTTTAACGTCAAAAAATTGAAAATGTAACTTATTTGATATGTTTGTATAGAGTTTGACAGAGTTTGACTTGTTTATAAAATTATAGCTAACTGAAGACAGAGTTTAATTTACAGTAACATTTTGTGCAAACTTTGCAACATGGAGACATTTGCATGAAAACCTTAGTTTAATATTTGCTTAATTTTGAGCTCTGCCTCCAGATAATAAAGTAGCTTTTGAAGCCATTGACATTTCCCTACAACCAAAACTTAAAGAGAGATTGTAATGGTAATTTATGCAAAAAGAACTAATGAGCTGATTTGATGTAATAAAGTCTCCCAAACAAAGTTTGTGGAGACTTATTGTTTTTACTCCATTTCTTCTTATTATTTGTTATTTTCAGTGGCATTTTGACCAATTTTGTAATGATTTTAGTATGCATGTACCATTCTTTTTATATATTCAGGAAATTGAATTTTTGATTTTTTTTTCATTGATATGTATACATGTAAGATGAACATTTCATTCCAGCGATACCTAAAGTTAGAGTCTTATCAAATGAATATAGAACAGTTTATGGAAGACAAATAACACTAGTGTGTGAAGTCGACTCGTATCCCCCTCATACAGATGTCACCTGGTATAGAGTGGAAAATTCTGTCACTAAAACTCCAGTTGTAGTAGACAAAGGTTATGGTGGATCTACTGTCAGAAAGCCTTCTTTGACAATTAAGAATCCAAGATTTGATGACGAGGGATACTATGAATGTACTGCTGAAAATGCCGCTGGAACTGGAAGAAGTGACACAACAAATCTTATTGTAACAGGAAGTAAGTCATGTTATACTGGATTTGCCTTCCTATTTCGATTTATTTGGTAATGAGTACATCTTTTGTTACAACTTTTGGATTATGGCTTTCCATATTATTTGATTTTAATGCTGCTGATTAGAGGTTACTCCTTGAAACACTTGTACAGCGTAACCAAATTTACTATTTTTATGCAACTTTGGTAGTTTTTGTATTTTGAATCATTTGGCCAATGCCACTGCTGGTGGACCAGAGGTACACAAGGGTATTCACCAGCCTATGAAAATTTTACCTTGCATGTTATAGAAATTTACTGTTTTTATCAAAATTCTAACCCCTTAAAAATACTGAGGTTTCATTCCGTAAATGGCACTCGACAGATGTCCTTGGTACTGGATTTGGCTTCCTATTTCAGTTTATTTGGTAATGAGTACTTCTTTTGTTATTACTACTTTTGGAATATGGCTTTCCATGTTATTTGATTTTAATGCTGCTGATGAGATGTTACTCCTTGCAACTTTGGATTTTTTTTTGTATTTATACAGAGAAATCAAATTAAATGTACACTTGCTCTGATGGAGAAGGGTCATACTGTTTAATCTGTGACCATCATTCCATCATGCCATCCATCCATTATAACTTTCCGCAGGCTTTTCCCTGCAATTGTAAATGGTACAAATTTGAAAGTTTGTCACTAGCTAATCTTTTAATATGATAGGATGCATTTTGAGACCTGTTGGGATATTACTTCCTATTTACCAACCTTGTGAATTTTTTTTTCAATTATAGATTAATTTTATGTCGAGCTTTTCTCTGCGATGCTAAATGGTAGAAACTTAAAATTATGTCACAAGCTTTGTGTAGTCATTGCATTATGTGTTTTCAGTCATGTGAGGTACTATATTCTGTTTATTGACTTGGTCAGGTAATTAGATGTCTTGGTATCACTAGTTTGAATTAACTCTGTGATTGATCATTAATTGACTGGTATACAGTAGTCTTTTTAAAAAATGCACCCTTGCACATTTTAATTGCCATTATGGTGAAAAACCTTCTCCATCACCATTAGAGAATTATATATAAATAGGGAAAAATGGCTCTTCCTCTAATATTGACATTCATGAAAAGGCATTTGAAAACAAAAAAAACAAAAACAAATTAAAAAAATATTATTTTTATTTCAATTTTCAGGACCACCAAAAGTTTCAGTACCACAAACAACATACACTGGAAATAATGGTGATGAAATTACATTGAATTGTGAAGTTACCTTAGGTAGACCAAGAAAGACAACTGTACGATGGAGGAAAGAAACGGGTGCTGATGTAATAGATATTGATACCTCGTCTTCAAAGTATTCCAGGGTTACTTCATCATCACCATCTCTAACGATATCAGATTTGGAATTGACAGACACAGGAAATTATGTCTGCTCTGCTCAAAATGAAGTGGGCATGGACTCTAGTAAAAAGATCTACCTAGATGGTATGTTGCTTTATTGGGTAGGGGTGGAATGGAATTTGTCAGAATCTGATTGCGCCAAGCAAGATCTTACAAGGATTGAAAATAGCACCGCCTCAATGCTAAGGATAAAAATATTTACCATCAGAATGCAATGTTTTTTCATCAAAATTATCTTTATTGACAGATTAAGTATAGAACAAAACAATTAAATATTAGCACATTACACCTTGTTATATGATACTGTATCATCAGTGAGCATACAGAATGGTTTCAATACTAATTCTGATCCCTTTAAAAATATAAATGCATCCTGAAAATTTAATCATTGAAAAAAGATTGAAAATTTAACAATTTGTCAGAAGGATTTTTATTTGTTTTTCAGTGCCAGCTCCAGTCATAACTACAACACCTAAACGTAAGTAATAAATTATACTTCAATGGGATATTTATATTCCAACAACACATGGAAATGAATATTTTTTATTTTCCTGTATATTTGTTGTATAAAGGCATTGATGCTGCAAGGGGTCAAATCAAATTGACTTTGAAATTGACATTCATGAACCTTGTAATTGATGCCTGGTTAAAAAGAGTTTGAAATGGCTGGCTTAAATTGATTCTATTGCAAACTTGAACTTCAGTTGAATGGTATGAAAAGTCATTACACATCATTTATAGTTAAGGTACTTTTTTGAGGATAATAGATTTAGGTCTCAACCTTTAAAATTTAGGCGAATTAGAACAAAACTAGGTCACTGTTGTTTTGTTATTGTACCCTTTGACAAAAAGGTAAAGCATGCCTGTAGCAAACCTTCCAAAATGTTAACTCATTTCATTTAACACCAGCACAAATATTCAAATGCAGTCATATCATATTGTGCTCTATTTGTAATTTGTGATGAGTTGTCAAAGGTAGATTTGAGGAGAGTAACTTTGTAGCCTTTGAGCTGATTATAATCCTCGTAAAATTAAAATTTTTTAATAATTTTTGAGATGAAATCAAATATGTCATTTAACATCCATTAAAGCTCTGAAAAGGGGTTACGTCATTGCAAAGGCAGGTTCTTCTGTCTTTTTGTTTGTCTGTCTAAGGTATATTTGATAAAATTCTTGATTCGTTTTTTTCAGCATGTGGTCTAGCCAAGGTAGATTTGGTTATAATTTTGGACTATTTCATTTTCAGCGTGCCGTCTAGCCAAGGTTGATATGGTTATAATTTTGGACTCCTCTACCAGTGTGGGTGGTGATAATTACGAAAAGATGAAGAATTTCTGTAAAGATTTCCTGAAGAATGCAGACTTAGATTCGGGCAATGTGAAGGTTGGAATCGTGTCGTACAGTACAAACGTATTTGTAGAATTTGATTTGGATGACTACAAGACATCAGATGAAATAATGGCCGCTATTGATGCCATTCCATACAGATATGGTAGTACAAACACTGCCGATGGTTTAAAAACAATGAGAACAGAGTTGTTTACAACAGCGAGGGGTGCCCGGGACAATGTACCAGATGTTTGTATTATATTAACTGATGGTGTATCTAATATTAATTCACGTAGAACTATTCCTGAGGCAGAACTAGCTCGGGCAGAAGGAATCCATATTTATGCCATTGGTATTGGTTTGCAAGATACTCGTGAGTTAGATGGTATTGCTTCAGTACCAGCCATTGAAAACAGTTTTAATGTACAGAGCTTTGATGAATTGGCAGTATTGAGTGATAAAGTCTTTGAAGCTTTCTGTCCAGGTAAAATTAATTTTTTGATGGATTGAAGGACAGAGTTTGAACTTTTCTTCTCAGGAAAAATTCAATTTTCAGAGCATTCAAGTGACCAAATGTTTGAATGTTGTTTGTCTAGGTAAAAAAAGCTAATTCTGTTTAGCAAACTGACTTCCAGGGAACACTTCTGTTCAAATAGGAAACCTAATTATCCTTTCACCCACATTACCTGGTATATATGTTACAGTAAAAATGCATAATTACTGGACAGAATTAGGAATTATGTGTAATTCCTATGGGCTTTAGTAATTATACATATTTACTGAAATTTCAGTAATTATGTATAATAACTAATTATACACTTTTACTGTAACATATAAGGATTGTAGACATTTTGTATTTTGCTGCCTTATTTAATTTTTAAATTACTGTGAATCATGCAGAAAACAAGATTTATGGTACACATTTGGCATCCTGGTCCAAGTTCTACAGAGCTCCTTCGCTTCATGGAATTTGGATCAAAACATCAACAGAAAAAGTATGATATACTGTTCACCTACTTATTTTGGAGGATACTTTATATCACTTTTTCTCTCTCAAAGGCAACATCACGGTGACAAATTTTTGTGATTTTTGTTTGTGTTAATGCATGCCCATAAGGATTATAGATACTTGCCACATTTTCATGATATTTTCACACTAGTGAAGATCGCAAAAGTCAATCGCTCATGAAAATAAGTGGGTTTACAGTGAATAAACTCTGCTCTATTGAATTCAGATCTGCATAAAATGTGTAGTAGTTAGCAGTTTATGCTGACCTTCACAATGAGGAAACAACTTTTCTGATGAAAATAATGAAAATTAGATAACAAAGCTTGTGTCAATTTTGAAATCTACCTTACAAGTTATGATCCTGAATTTGAGAATGTTTAGTTAGCCATAAAAATAGAACAACATTCAAGTACACACCAAACAATGATGTATACAAAATTATTGTAATCTCAGTGATCAATACAGGCTTACATGAGCTCTGGTTATAGTCTCCACCAACAGCTAAAAAAAACATGAGACTAGAAAACACGAGGGGACTTTATAAACATAAGTAGATGATATAAATCGGAGAATGGTTTTTATGAAATAAAAACGATACGCTAGGCTATGGAATAGCCTTGGATAGAAAATTGCGTGTTTGATTGAAAAGGGTGTGGTGGCTCATGATGTATTTGTATACTCAAATCATTACTTGAAGTAAGCCTTTCTCGGTACTTCTTTGTAAATTCTTCTATTGGTTTGCGCATATGACAAAAGAGGTGAAGAATACCCTATATAGTCACTAAATCAAAAGAAATGAAAGTAATATTTCTCCAATAACTGAATACCATATGCCTTCTTCAAACTGAGTGAAAAATCATCAATAATATCATCATGATAATGAAATAAAGTCTATTGATGCAAATGTAAAACACGAGGGGACTTTATAAACATAAAGTGACTTTATAAACATAAGTAGGTGATATAAATCAATTCAGTCACTGATTCGATCAAACTTCTCATTTTGCGACCTTTTAAAGCGGTGTTTTTTTATAGTATTTGTATATTATTGATTATTGCACAATACCTTATCTTTATTTTTAACTTCTGGTTTTAAATTTATAAATACATTAGCGTTCTTATTCTTTTTATCATATCTATATTTATAAATCTGGCTAAGCGATTTTTAACTTCTGGTTTTAAATTTAAACATTACTGTTCTTATTCTATTTATCATATCTATATTTATAAATCTAGCTAAGCGATATTGCAATACCAATCCCATCATCCTCTACCGTGAAACCTGTTCCCAGTACCACATATGGTAAATGTTTATAATACGTTTCAACTTCCACAAGGAAATAGAAAAATTAAACCCCGCCCCGTTTTATCAGGACGAAACTGGACCGCCATTTTGATTTTCGATAATATGAAATTCCTATTGGTCAATAGTCTTCTGGGCATGCGTTCTCCTCACTACGCAAGCGTACTCCTCACTTTCCCCCAAGAACTATCTATATAGCTTGGCTATTCCATAGCCTAGCTAATTAAGCAATCCAATGAATTTACCAAAGCCAGGGATTTATCACAAGACATACCATGACAGCATATGTATTTACATTTTTCTCCCTGACCTTCAAGAACTGAGAAAAAATAATTTGATACATGTCTAATTTCAAACATTTTTCAATTATACAGTAAAAAACAATTCTCATTATAATTCATCACATGTTGACACAATAAAAAGCAGAAATCAGTTATGATGAATTTGTTGAATGACTTCTGGCCAATTTTTATGAGGGTTGTTCCAGAAAAGTTGGTCTGGGACCCTTTGAAGGCACTTCATATAAATTGCTGTGGGTGGTTGTGTTTTCTTCCTCCTTTTGTATTGTACATATGGGGAAGAATTCTATGGGTGGTGGGGGTCAATAAAAAGTGCCTTCAAACCCCCCCATGTCAATTTTTCTGGAACAGCCCTGAGTTGAAAATGATTTGATTGGTTATTTTACAGTTGGTACAACAGCTCCTCCAACTGAGAAGCCTGATGGATATGATATTGTCGTTGTGTTGGATTCATCTGTCAAACCAGAGCTGTATGGCTGGATGAAAGATTACACTAAGAAATTTATTAATACCATAAATGTTGATGATGACGAGTATCGTCTTGGACTCCTCAGATTTAGTTCAGATGCTGATGTACAGTTTGATTTGAATGACTATAAAAACAAAGCCGAGTTATTGGATGCCGTCGATCAAATAGATTATCAAGCAGGGGGAACAACTGATGTTGCCAGGGCTTTCGACAAAGTAAGACAAGATATGTTTAAACAGGATAAAGGAGACAGAGATTTTGCTCGCAATTATATCCTGCTTCTAACTGGTAATGAAAAGAGTGATGATACAAACGAAGCTTGGGCTGCTGCAGAAAGAGCAGAAGATGAAGGAATTGGAATATACGTCGTGGGAATTGGAATTAACGATCGCACAGAATTGGATCAGACATCATCACATCCTCTAACAACCTTCCAGTATTTAGTGGGAACACCAGAAGAATTAAATGATGTACCTATTAAGTTGGAAACAGCTGTTGAACGACGTAAGTGTTTCATGTATCGGCAAAATTTGTAATTTTCTTTGCTTTCTTTTACTTGTCTACTTAAAAGGGAATAACTATTAAGTTGCAGTTTAACAAAGGATTTAGACTTGTAAAACTTTAGGGTTTGTAGAGTTAAACTTGTTCTCAATTTTTTGCATCGCTCGCGAGGAAAGTCGCGAAAGCGAGACATATGCGTGCAAAGTATGACGACGGCGTTAACTTTTACTAAATACAGGATATTTTGAAAACCCTTTGATGTAAGAACATCATATTTGGTCCAGTGGCAGTACTAATCAAGTGCTACCTGACGGACATAACGTCATGTGACCTTGACCTCAATTTCACGGTCTAGTGGCCACGTTAAGTTTTTCTGCTTAAGTCCATTTCTCATTAACTAGAAGTGGTAGGTTGATAACATTTGGTATGTACATGTAGGTTGGTCTTGGGTAGTACATGTCAGTCTGGCAGATGACTTTTGTCCTTGACCTCAATTTTACGGTCTAGTGAGCATGTTAAGTTTTTATGCTTAAGTCCATTTCTCAATAACTAGAAGTGGTAGGTTGATAATATTTGGTATGTAGGTTGGTCTTTGGCAGTACATGTCAGTCTGGCAGGTGACTTGTCCTTGACCTCAATTTCACGGTCTAGTGGCCAAGTTAAGTTTTTCTGCTTAAGTCCATTTCTCAATAACTAGAAGTGGTAGGCTGATAATATTTGGTATGTAGGTTGATCTTGGGTAGTACATGTCAGTCTGGCAGTTGACTTTTGTCCTTGACCTCAATTTCACAGTCTAGTGAGCATGTTCACTTTTCTGATTAGTTCACCTAGATTTCACATCAATTTAGAGGCCAGCAGGGACGGGCAAGATATCTTTTAGGGTCATCACTTGTTTAGCTTTGAATCTTAAAAGTGCATATTCTCAACCCATGAATATTGATTAAAGACATATAGTATCTATCCCAAGGGAAAAGGCGAGATAGACTGATTTCAAACCTTTAGGCAAAGACATCTTTTGTCGATCCCTCTGCAACCCTCAGGATGGACATGATATCTAAGCCTTTGGGTTTGACAAGAGGGTTTGATACTTTTGATTTTTTTTCTTGCCTTAAGGCTCTGAAAGTGCTCGCAAAACCACAATCAGCTTTTACTTTCACACAGAAATATCAAAAACGTTCCCTGGAAAAATATGACGGTCATAATTGGTATATGTTAACTGAAGCTGGATTGTTATTTCGTATTCAACAATTGGCACGCAATTTTAAATCTTTCATGATGAATTGTTGGTTCAAATGTACATTTTCATTCTTTATATATACAGTAAGATTTATTAGATCAAACAAAAAATACTGGATAAATCACATGAAAATTCGAAGCAATTGCAGACATCTTGAATTTTTCGCACATGCTTACGATTGAAGTGAGACAGCCTCTGCGAAGGGGTAAGATAGAAATATCTCACACACCTAAAATCACGAGATATCTTGATCTCCTAGACAAGAAAAATTTGTGTGACCTATTGTCAAGTTCTCAATGAAAAGCCATGCAAAAATTGTACAGCTGTAACCCTTACAGATTTTTTAGAAACCAAAACTAGTTTGCAACCTTTTTTCACAAATAGCTAAATTCCATTAAGTGTGTAAGGGCTATTCCAGTAAAAATTCCCACCAGGGGGTGGAACGCCACTTATTTTTATACCCCCAACCAAGAAAAAAAAATTAAAATATATAATTAAACTATTAAGATACAATAGAAATTCACCCACCACCAACAGAAAAAAAACCATGTGTTCCACCCCCAGGTGGGAATTTTAAATGGAATAGCCCTAAATGAAATATGTTGTTTAACCTAACTCCAACTAAACTGATAAAATTTTGATGAACAACATTGACAGTTGAATACTCAAAAGTACAGGTCAAAGGAATGCTCAGATTATTCAGAAATAGTTTTGTTTATAATCCATTATTATTTTGATCTTGGAAATTTTCACCATTTGCTTATCTTTTTTGCAAAGCATGATGTCCTACTACTCAAGTGGATACTTTTATTTGTAAATACAAGATATTTTGTGGCCAAGGTGTAGAAATTACATGTATGATCAGGAATACAAATTACCAGGGCCTTTAAAACCAGTAGCCCAGGTGGCTACTGAAATATCCTACAATTTTGGTTGGTAATATTTACTGGGCTAGTAAAATTACTGGCTGGACTACTGAATTGTTTTTGCCAGACGCGTAGCTGGCTTTTTTGTTGATATTTCAAATTTTCGTCCCTGTATATCCTTCCATTTTTTAATATGTTGATGCATATTTTAGAACCTCAGGAACCACCAACAATGAGACCAAGACCAAGAATACCAAGTAAGTGGTGAATGTTTGATAGCTATTATCACTTTTTTAATAACTGTACTGAAGGGGAATGTCAAATTTAAAGAGGAGGCACTGAAGTTGTCTCCCTTTCATGTAATCATGTTTCTGATTTTTGTAAAATCACATGTCAGGCTTAGGTGGTTATGATTGTAACATATTGAAATCTGTGAAATCACATGTCATGCGTATTCTAGGCAAATCACTCTCCAAAAAGACCTTTTCAGGTGTCATGCTTACACCCCCAAATGACCCCCTATTTATCTTTTTTAAATTCGGATTACATCTTGATAAAACAACACATGAATTTTAACTAGGTGAAGGTGCACAAAAAACTCATAATCCTAAAAAATACATGTAAATCCAAATCACAAAATTTAAAATTTTCCCAAGTGCAGCTTTTCAATTTGAAAAATACTAAAACCTAATCCAGCACATAAATTTTAACTAACTGTGTTACCCTCTTGAAATAAAGCCTTTATTATTATTATTATTTACCAAAGATCAAGTGTAACAATAAGCAATATGGTGTTCTACAACAGCAGAAAGTACAAGGATACGCAGAACTCAGATCTAAGTATTAAGTACATGTACAAATATTGCAATAAACAATACATAACATGAATTGAACCATAACAGATATACCCAAATAAAAAAAACACTACAAAAACAGTGCCATATGAACCAGAACTTTCATGTAGTCCCAAGTCCACAAGTATCACAATGATACCATTTTATGAGCTAGATCTAGATTTACCCAAGTACAAATATTGCAATAAACAGAACCATATCGTGAACCATAACAGATATACCTAAATACAAGAACACTACAAAATCAATACCATATGAACCAGACTTATGTTATCCCAAGTCAATTATCTCAATCAGATTACCCAAGTACAAATATTGCAATAAACAGAACCATATCGTGAACCATAACGAATATACCCAAATACAAGAACACTACAAAAATCAATACCATATGAACCAGACTTATGTTATCCCAAGTCAATTATCTCAATCAGATTACCCAAGTACAAATATTGCAATAAACGATGAACCATAACAGATTTACCCAAGTACAAACACTTCAATAAAAAATGCTGTATGATTAACCAGAACCTAGATTTACCCAAGTACAAACACTACAATAAACATGATAACAATTCCATATCATGATTTAGAACACATCTGTAATTTGTAGGAGTTTCCTTTGATCTCACGAAGCAAATATTTTCAGTATTTGCTACTGCCAAAATACGAAAAATATTGGCAAAAAGTATCTTGGGCCACGCCTACTTTGTCAATCAGAATCAATGAAACAGAGAAATATACATCTATAACTCTGACCGGATCATACAAATTCTTTAACTAATCAATACTAAACCTTCATTTTCAAAATTTGTTCTATTAAATGATTTAGTTAATTACCGATAAAAAGAATAAAAGAAGTTTTGTATCTTCCATTATTCTATATGTACAGACATCACAACAATACCATAACACCTGTATACCATATCATGAACTAGAACACATGTATACAAAAGTACATACATCACAACAATACCATATCATGAACTTAAACACAAATGTACCCAGGTACAATTCTACAGTGAAGAATGACTTTTCATGAACCATGCAGATCAGAGGTTTACCTGACAGTGTTTTTTCTCACCTTTTAGGGACTGGGTCTGGGTCCCTTCGAATTGGGAAAATAAACGGGAAATGTCTCTATTTGGGAAAATACAAAAATGCATTATCAGCAGTATTCTAAAGACTTTTATAAACTTGTTACCCATTATTCTTAGTTTCTTTTAGAAAGAGAGTGGTGCATGCTAGAGGGTGCTTGGTTATTTTCATAAACATTTGGGTCTTTAGGTTCAGAGAGACATCAATGTCTACCTCTGGGGGTTATTATTTGCGGTGTGTTATGAAAATCTATAAAAGGCAACTTGCAAGCGAAATCCTTGTGTTAAAACTTTTTATTTCCTTTATCTATGCAAGGTAACTGGTCGTGTACATTAAATGACATTATTTGTGCATTATGAGAACACTAATAATGTAACAATCTTCCCTTTCTCGGACTCAATAGTGCCTATTGTCGGTTCTTTATCTTTATAACTATTGTCTTATTTTTTACCAGAGTGAAAAAGTAGTCTTAAGACACGACTTGGTTCGCCTTTTTAGATATCGATGTCATGATTGATCTTGACCTTTTAACAAGACCCGGATATTACCTGCGAAATTAGACGTTTGATTGGTTAGAAAAATATCTTTATAATTATAGCTATATTTAGCGTAGGGAAAATACACGGAATGCGAAGGAACTTGCAAGTATATTTCAACAGGTTTTAGTACACAAGTTGAACATAAAAATGCAAATTTCGAGTATTTACGTTGATTAAATTTATATCAAATCCATGGCACTGCAGGATTGGGAAAATTAAACATTATTTTGGGAAAAAATAAGTAATTTTAGCATTGGGAATGGGTCTGATATTTGGACCCAAATTTTACACAAAAGAAACACTGCCTGAGTGCCAACATCACAGTAATACAATATCATGAACCAGGACACAGATTTACCCACTTACCAGGACTACAATAAATAATACCATGCATACCATAAACTAGCATACTTTAGTACAAGCTCAATGGACCGTTCCATTTCCAGGATTGTGGGTCACTCAAAATGTAACTTCTAATAAGGTTAAATTTGTTAATATTCATCTTAGTATCTTAATTGTCTCCTCTGGAGGTTTAAGGTCTTCCATCTTAGTGGAAGATTACTTTAAATTTCTTCTAAAGGGAGATAATTTTGATCTCTTTTGGGTTAGAATTCAAAGTCATTTCAACATTTAAATGGAATGGTCCATTGAATTACAATGTAATGTAATGTAACAGTGTCTCTATGTGATTGTTGTGTGTTGTAAGTTTTGTTTGTAATAATGTCTTTTTTTCTATGGATAATGTTTTATTTTTCAGTGTGTGACTCTAGTTGCAAAGAAGGAATCAAATATTAAAGTCATTAAAATTAGGGATATACATGTACAAGTTTATATGTAAATGATGTTATAAATTTAAGGTCTATTCCATTTATAACCCAAGAACCACCACATATTTGGTAAAATACGTACAGTTTAAATAATGAGGACATTAATATGGATATACAGTGCACCCTCATTATATGGCCACTTTTTAGAGCATGGAAATTTTGGGCGATATATCGAGGGAATAAATTACATGGAAACTATGTAACTTTTTGAAAAATGAACTTTGAAAAGGGTTAGCGATAAGTGAGGGACTGCCATTAAAGAGGGGAGGTAGAATGAGGGAGCACTATATATATATATCTTTTGATCCTACCACCCACAGAAGTGGTTTATTTTTATATCCTTTAAAAGGGGTGGGGGTATCGATTCTGTACCAAATGGAACAGTCGTATAGTAGACCTGTTGTAAGACAGTAATGAGAAACCTCGGTCAATTATCTCCTTGTACCAAGTCAGTTTGTATGGTTCAAAGTGAAGATAATTTTAATTAGCATATCAATAACCTCTTGATATTTAAATTAAAATTATCTCCACTATAACTATATATAACTAACTTTGTACAGGGAGATAACCGACCAACGTTTCTCATTTGAAATTCTACATTCCTTTTTGGCCGTTGTAACAGTTTCCAGAAATTTTATTTTGTCCAATTTTTGTATCTGTATAATTTGTCATAACTTTTAACAGACAAGCAAATATATGATGGTTCTTAAGTAGTATGGTGATGATTTGCAGAGTGTTTTTTTATTTGTCTTACAATAAAAGTTATATAATTAAAAAGCCGCTAGTAAATGAACAATTGTGAGGTTAAATTTGAGCATAACAGGCTTATATAATTAGTATGCATGAAAATACCACTTCCACCCGCTTATATTGCATTTTATTTCATTCATTTAGAATGATAAAAAGGGTAATATGACTTTAGCTGTTGGCATTATCAACATGTACTGATCTATGCTTTTAATTTTGACAGAGCCTACAGAGAGAGGTATGTTCTTTGTATGTGGTTTTCATAGAACTCATAATTTGCCCATTCTGATATTGATAAAGAAGTCAAAGTCATAACTTATGGAACCACTCTTAGTATAAAATATAAGAAATGTAATGACAAAAACAGGTGTGTTTGGCTATCAAGGTCCGTTGACATACTGAAAAATGAAACCTTAAACAATGAGGTTATTTGGACTGTGTATGCCAGCAATGGTTCAGCTGAGTAATACATGCTGTTTGGAATATTTTTTTAAATTGCTGTCTCATTCAAAATTTCCACCATACATATATATTAGGGTTATAATTATCACTTTATATCAATTTAATTACCATACTACATTTTGCTCCCTTCTGGATATTTCAGCCCCTATCACAAAAACTGACAATCAGGATTTAGCTGATATACTGCTAAAAAGGGTGGTCTAAACCCAATTTATACAACTATTTTTTTTAGCAATCTGCTTATTTTTTTTGCTTATTTTGTGTCCTACCTTGACATAAATGTTGATTTTTTTATGCAATAAGATAAAACTAATCGGAAGTTAAGTCCTTTATTTTATGAATTATGTTTTATCCAGTCACAAGGGGAAAATCTTACTTGAATTACATCAAACGAAGCTTTACATAACTTTACTTGTAAAACAATTAAATTGTGAAACTGTCATTTAATCAAAACATTAAAATGATTATCAGGGCAAAAAGAATGGTTACTATGGAAACCACACTGTGTGCTGTATGTATTGTTTATTTGTTCTGTTTATTTCAGGAATTACATTTTAATTGTTTTGTTGGTGATGGTTAACATTCACTTTTAATATAACACTTGCTTTTATTTTGCATTTCACTGGTTTGGGGCTGCTTATTGTCCATACAATATAGGGATGGGGCTGTGGTCCACACAAAATGGTGGATTGGGATTGCCCTATGCATTCATTGTGTTGGTTGGGGCTGAATTGTCTATACTATATGGGAGTGAGTGTTGTCCATACAAAATGGGTGATGCTGCTTCAATTGTCTGTACAATAGCAGGATCAGCTTCAATTGTACATGCACTCAATATGTGGGTTGGGGCTCAATTATTCATACAGTAAAAAGAAATGGCTCAGTTATCCATATAATATGGGGTGGACTACAATTGTTCATACAAAATTTGGGATGTATCTTCAATTGTCCATTCAATCTGTGGGATGGGACTTCTATTGTTAATTGTCCTGACAATTTATATTGGACGGTTTACAACACAATATGGAGGAAGCCTTCAATTGCCACTGCAGTATTGTTTCATAAAACATTATATGTTAATCTGGCTCTAGAAATATTACTCCTATAATTTAATTGGTACTTTTATTTGACTAGTTTCAGGGTAATTTCCATTAGCTTATCATTATCTGAATCACATTCCTGGAACCATTCTCTTTTTGTGTTTCTTCTAACATATTTCATTTGGATGATTTGACTTTTTTTCATTTAAGCTTATTTCAATACTTAAGTAATTAATAGCAAATTATAAAGATTTTTTCAATGATTATCAATTGTTATTAATGTGTAATCTTAAAATTTTGATGGAGGAAAAAGCTTTGAATCTAAAATACATGTTGGTAATTAAGATTGACCATTATAACAGGGTTTAACTCTATTATTTTATATTAATCCATGTGATGGAGGAATCCATCACCATGTAATTTCTTTGTAAAGAAAATCAGACATTTTGCAATTTTGTTAATAATTTTTCATAACAAAAAAATCTTGCAAATTTTTTGTTTTTCTCTTCTAAAAACAATTAAAGAAAAATTTATAAGTAGAATACAATAAAATTTGGTGGTAATCATTTAGTAACCTGCTTGTATTTACAGCATGTGGCCTGGCGAAGACAGACTTGGTAATCATTTTGGATGCTTCCACCAGTGTTGGTCAGGAAAATTTTGACAAGATGTTACAGTTCTGTAAGGACTTCCTCAGTAATTCTGACATTGATTCTGGTAATGTCCAAGTTGGTATCTTAACCTATAGTACCAATGTCAAAATAGAATTCCAAATTGGTCAGTATACAACAAGTACAGATGTTATGGATGCTATCAGTAAAATTAAATATGCCTATGGTAGTACAAACACTGCAGATGCTATACAAACAATGGCTACGAAGATGTTCACAACATCAGCAGATCGTGACGATGCACCAAACATTGCTATAGTGGTGACTGATGGTGTGTCAAATATTAATTCAAGGAGAACAATACCTGAAGCTAAAAAGGCTAGACTAAAGAACATCCATATCTACTCTATTGGTATTGGTTTGACAGATACTAAGGAAGTTTTTGCCATAGCAACACCTCCACCAGAAGAAAACAGCTTTAATGTACAAAGCTTCGATGAACTGCGAGGATTGGATCAGAAGATATTCTCTTCAATTTGTCCAGGTATTGAACTTAAAAATCATTAGTCTTAGATTATTATCCATGTACATGTAGTTTCAATTACCCTTGACAAACGGTGGAGGTTTCTTCTCATTAGCTTCGTTCTGGGATATTATGCACACAATATTTTTCATTGTCTTCTTTTTCTTAATTGACATTATGCAAGTAGCTAGAGTGTTATTCATAATGTGTTCTTCAAATGATTGAAATGAAGCTCCTTTCTTGGCAATATACTGTTTCTTTCCAACACAATGATTTTTTCTTAAATCTTAACATCGCTTCCTGTGAGGTCTCAGAAATTGTCTTGGCCTTGTAAGAGCTTCAGATAAAAATTGGGTCAATTGAGTTTGCATTTGATCACTACTACATTTAAATTTTCAATCATCGTGAGACTTTTACAATGTATTTATGTATTCCGATCTTTGTGTAATGTCATCTGTCTATATGTTATGTGTATCAATGTACAAAATAAATGTAGATAATCTGAATATAAACAAATATCATATTTAATATAAGCTTGGAACAAGTATATTCCAATGTTTACGTAATGTCTTTTGTATCTATGTTTTGTACAGTGTTTCTTAGTTATATCAACCTATTGTTTATAAAACCAACTTCAAATATTATTTTGGTTTTCAGACCATCACCCATTTCTATAAAGGTGCTTCATTTCCCATTTTTGTTGCTATTACCATAGTGATCAAATGAGAAACTAGTACCTATGCAAGACTTTTTTTACTTTAAAAGAGAACTCTTTAAGTATTCACTGTTTATTTATCAGCGTTAAAACCTCACACCATTCCTTTTTTGTCTCGCCTGCGATGAATGTCGCGAAAGCGAGACATAGCGAGCAGAGATTCTGTCGTCGTCGGCGTCGTTGACATTTGGTAAACCCAAATGTTAAAGTTTTTTTGAACTTCAATAACTTTCTCAAATCATATTCAATATCAATGAAATTTTGACATAATGTTCAGTACAACCTTATTATTGTTCCCAAGTTTATTTTTTGAAAAAAATAATTCCAATTTTTCCGTATTTTTCCATTAGTTGGACTAAGTTTATTTCCATGAAATTTTTTTGTTTGCACCATATCTCAGCAACTATATGCCATAGACTGATGATTATTGGTAAGTGGTTACATCTTTAGTAGTGACCAACATCCATACCAGAATTATGTCACCTTGACCTATATTTTCTGCTTCAATGAATTTGGCTAAATTTTCTATTTAGGTCCATATATCAACAATTTTTTAACAAAACTGTGAATAAGGACTTTAGTTTTGATGTAGAATTGTTGCATATAGTCCATAGATGCACAATAAGCTTTCAGAACTTTATTCCGGTTCCAACTTTGGTAAATTTCCTGAAAATGTTCAAGACTAACAATTTTTTAAATTTTTGCATACAATCTAATATCTTGGCCATTTCTTCATACAAGACATAATTCTGAAAACTTAAGAATAAAAATATATCGTTCCAATTTTGGTAAATTTCCTGAAACTCTCAAAAACAAGCAATTATTGGGAATTCTTCTTTGCAACCATGTGTTTTGATGAATTTTAGTCAAAAACAATATTTTTATTGGTTAGATTTCGTAAATTATGTATTCCATATTGGTAAATTTCCCGAAACTGTCAAACACCAGAAGTTTCTTGGAATTCTACTTAGCCAGTACATCTTAATAAAGATGAAATTAGAATGATAGTGGAGTGAGCAGGCGAGACACTAGGTTCCGCAGAACTTTACGAATTATATGCAAATTTTTTATTTCGGCTTTGATTTTGAATAAAGTGATGAAATTTTAATAGGATTCTATTGAAAATAAGGTGTAAAAAACCTGTTTTTTGTGTTTGGGAGGGGTTGAGAATTTATCCTGTTAATAGGGTCTGTAAGTCTCGTCACATGACCAACGTGAATGAATGAGAAACATGTTTCATAGGTACCATAACTTATGTAGTACTATGGGGGAATGGTGGGGTTTTCGATTCACAGATCAAATTAACCAAGGAGTTCTTTTTCTATGAACCAGCATATTTTTAAATTAATGAATTATTGCCTTAATTTCCTTAATTTGGGTAGAAATTTAATAAAAATAGCGATTTTCTTGAAGCCGCGTAGTCTCTATCAACCAGGCTCTTCCAGCTATGGTAGATATCCCAATGTAAAGCGTCTCATCAATCCCGACTTTTTGACGTTTACAATGATATCCCGGAAATAAATCGGTTTACTGATTGACTGTGCGTTCTGCATAGTGATGTGATAAGTTTCCGGATTTATAAAGTGAAAGTAGAACGAGACTTACAGACCCTATTACTTTTTCTAGAGAGTAAAACTGATGTGAATTGTAGTAATAAAGTAACACCAAATGGTAGATAAATGTAAGGCAGTATAATAAAGGAATACTGTACAGTATAATGTCTTATATTTGATGTGTTGTGTCTGTGTTATTATTAGGCAGATCAACACCAGCACCCAGAACTACTGAAAAAGTGACAGGTTTGTATCTGTGTGTACCCTTAGTCATAAATTTCTAACGGCTAATTTCTTATCTGCTGACAAATGCTGCACTGGTTGAAACAGACTTCTCCTACACTATTGATAATTAAACCCACACTTTTTCAAGTTTAAAGTCCAATATATATTATGCATTTTGTCAGTGAAGAAGTCTGGCAGTGAGAGTTAGTATAAACAGGGGCCCCTAGGTTACCTAGGGGTCAATGTAGCAGGATGTTGAATAAAATGTAAAAAAAAAAAAAAAAAAAAAAAAAAAAAAAAGAGTCTGGCAGATATAGATTTCAGAAATTAACACAGTTTGCGTAATATAAAAATATGATTTTTAACAGATTTTAGAGAGTGCAGTTTAATGTTTCTTTTGTGAGAAGGTAAATTGAGTCCCCATACTTTTTTAAAAAATAAGTGGAGAATCTTTAAACCTGTAAAAAGTAATTGGAAACTTTATAGAAAATGGGAGGAATTAACTTCAGTCATTGTTTTATAAAAATAATGGTTGTCTATATAACTCAGTTGTTACATCTTGGAAACTGAATGCTGTCGTAAGAATAATAAATTTCTAGCCTTGTTCTCCAAGATAAAATTACTGGTACTGAACAGTTTGATGTGTATGCATGGTTTGAGGTATTTAACAATAGGATAACAGTGATTGAGGTGTGTTTTGAATGTAACCAGTGTAACAGATTATATCTACCTTAAAAGGCAACAGTAAATTCAGTCTGAATTGTGTGTGTGTGTACATATATATAAAGGTCCTATGGAACATTTCTTCAATGATAAACAGAATTTACTTCCAAATTTTAAAAAAGTGTGCTTATGTACTTTGGTAATCTATTAGTTTTTTGATACATTTTTAAAAGGAAAAGATAACAACGAAACATTTTTCTTGTAGTACATCAATATCTTCGAATGTCAGATTGAAATATTATAACTAGTGCATCATTAAACCAAGTTTCTCATGGTAAGGTGCTCATTTATATAGGCTATGCAGTCATGTAAGTTACACATGCATCATATTGTATACCTATACCTGCATCAGGCAAAACAAAAAACCAAAACTGACTGACCATAACATCATAAATTTTAAAACATAGAAAAGAGATTTCAAAAAGTCATCAGAGACAACAGTGCACACAAATACTTATCTAGTCCCTGCATACAACGATGTTATGGGATAGACCACATAGAGGGTCTATAGTAAATAATGAAAGGCTATGGTGTAAATGCAAATGAGGCAAAGTCTCTACAAATAAGTCTTGTCTAATGACATAGAGAATTCACCAAATAATTCCAGTATGAAAAAAAACTCCCGGCCAAAAGGAGGATGTCAAAAGAATGGCATTTTCAATAAATTATTTTTTACGTCATATTTCTCTGTCAGAGTGTGACTTCTAGGTACTCTGTATATACTTTGACATTTTTATACTGCAACCTCTCTATTTGCGTAAGTAAACTACATTGACTGTATAAACATAAGCAATAATCAGTCACTGACCGTATAACACTTTCTCAATGACGTCAACAACGAGTTTCCGTAGAGAGACATAAACTTTATATAAGGATTCGGCTTGAAACGGTGAAAATGCTTGCCAAAGGCTCACATTTTCTTGCGATTTTAAGCCTCGTCCTTATTATTGGGTTTATGTCAAGTCAATGTACTGTTATTGTCCATATAAACTAAACAAGTCAGAATGTTTCTCTTGATCTATGACAAGAATAGTATAAAGTCAATTTTGATAATCTACATTTTTTTATTTAGGTACTACACCCATACCAATTACAATTGTGCCTACAACTGATGGTAAGTTGCTGTATTTCTATAGCATTACAGTTACTTCTTGTTTTACACCAAAAAAAAACAAAAAAAACAAAAAAGAAGTTACACTATTTTAATTTTACAGTCTTGCTATTTCAAAAAATTAGTTAACATAGTACCTGTTTCAAGCCAGTTTGTCTCACATCTATAAAACAACCTTTTATTGCTTTTTACCTCACCCGGCCAAATGCCATGTGAGCTTTTCTCATCACTCGGCGTCCGTCGTCGTCCGTAAACTTTTCACATTTTTGCTATCTCTTCTGAAACCACTGGACCAATTTTAACCAAACTTTACAGGAATGATGTATGGAAGGTCCTTTACTAAGTTTGCCAAAATTTTTCCGATCCGCCAAAAAACATGGCCGCCAGCGCTGAACTTAGATTTAACATTGGACCCTATGGGAAAAGGCATATATTTGCTATCTTCTCTAAAGTTACTGAAGCAAATTGAACCAAACTTTACAGGAATGATGTATGGAAGGTCCTTTACTTAGTTTGCTGAAATTTTTTTGATCCATGAAAAAACATGGCCGCCAGCGCAGAACATAGTTTAACATGGGACCCTATGGGAAAAGCAAATATTTGCTATCTCCTCTGAAGTTACTGAAGCAAATGGAACCAAACTTTACAGGAATGATGTATGGAAGGTCCTTTACTTAGTTTGCCGAAATTTGTTCAATCCGTGAAAAAACGTGGCCGCCAGCGCAGAACATAGTTTAACATGGGAAAAGCATATATTTCCTATCTCCTTTTAAGCTACTGAAGCAAACTGAACCAAACTTTACAGGAATGATGTATGGAAGGTCCTTTACATAATTTGCCGAAATTTTTTCGATGCGTGAAAAAACATGGCTGCCAGCGCAGAACATAGTTTAACATGGGACCCTATGGGAAAAGCAAATATTTGCTATCTCCTCTGAAGTAACTGAAGCAAATGGAACCAAACTTTACAGGAATGATATATGGAAGGTGCTTTACTTAGTTTGCTGAAATTTTTTCGATCCATGAAAAAACATGGCCTCCAGCGCAGAACATAGTTTAACATGGGACCCTATGGAAAAAGCAATGTTTGCTATCTCCTCTGAAGTTACTATAGCAAATGGAACCAAACTTTACAGGAATGATGTATGGAAGGTCCTTTACATGGTTTGCCAAAATTTTATCGATCCGTGAAAAAACATGGCCGCCAGCGCAGAACATAGTTTAACATGGGACCCTATGGGAAAAGCACATATTTGCTATCTCCTCTGAAGCTACTGAAGCAAATTGGACCAAAATTTACAGGAATGATGTATGCAAGGTCCTTTACTTATTTTGCCGAAATTTTTTAGATGCGTGAAAAAACATGGCCACCAGCGCAGAACATAGTTTAACATGGGACCCTATGGGAAAAGCAAATATTTGCTATCTCCTCTGAAGCAACTGAAGCAAATTGAACAAAACTTTACAAGAATGATGTATGGAAGGTCCTTTACTTAGTTTGTCGAAATTTTATCAATTCGTGAAAACACATGGCCGCCAGCGCTGAACTTAGATTTAACATTGGAATCTATGGGAAAAGCAAATATTTGCTATCTCCTCTAAAGTTACTGAAGCAAATGGAACCAAACTTTACAGGAATGATATATGGAAGGTCCTTTACTTACTTTGCCGAAATTATTTTGATCCGTGAAAAAACATGGCTGCCAGCGCAGAACATAGTTTAACATGGGACCCTATGGGAAAAGCAAATATTTGCTATCTCCTCTGAAGTTACTGAAGCAAATGGAAC
>MJUU01046975.1:260187-278107 GCA_002080025.1 Modiolus philippinarum | reverse complement strand
GAGACGTCATTGTTTTTCATTGTTGTACAATATATAGAATTTTTCGTCACAATTTCTTTTGAAAATGTAAGGCAGATTCAATTGTTGCGCAGACAGTAATCGTTGAATATGTTGGTTACTAGGATTATATCATTGCGTTTATACTTGTATTGTGTCCCTATACAATTAAATTTGAACTTGCCACATTGATTTAGGGTTTAGTTAGCGGGGGTATATCAGGCTGCCATTCGGGGCCAGCTCTTGTTAGGATTGAATTGCATGCCTGCTTATTTAGGATTTGAATATTTATATCAAAGTAAATATCTTACCTGTTTATTTGGTGTTTTAATTTCATGACTGTTAATCTCGGGATTTAATTCTACCTTTTCATCATGAGAATAAACATCTTGTTTTGTATATGTATGTTTTTCGTCTATGCATGTTCCGTAGGTTTTGATTATTATGCTCACTCTCTATGGATATTGGTTTTTTCAGATCTACTAGTTTTTTGCTAACCATGGCTCTGAATTTTGCTCGTATACTGTTGATTTGTTCCTTTTCAGGGCTTTTTGCAGCTTTGCATCAGATTATCCTCACCAATGGCACTTGCCTAGTCATGTAGTCAATAATATAAATTTTATATGAGATGCATCTCAAAGACATTGAAGTAATTGCTTCAAATTAAAATCTTTCTTTTTCCTGTCAAAGAATTCTGTATCTGAGATTTTGCTGACTATTTTACAGTTCCTTAAAGATATGCTATATTTTGTACAAGCTTTCATGTAAATGTCTCTCATATCTAGGACAAAAAAATATCTACATTAATTCAGGAATGTTGTATGCATTATCATGAATACCATGTATGTGGCTGAGAATTTCTCAGCAGTATTACTTCCTAGGCCATAATAAAAATTATCCTAGATTGTCATCCCTACCTGCCCAGATTTTTTTCACCTGCCTCAAAAAAATTTTATTATGAGTTTTGGACAATTTGGGTTAATTTCTTTTAAAATGACTGCATTTTTGCACAAAATTTGAGAAAAAATATATAGTAAAATTCTACCGCCCACCTCAAATTTTGAGAAAAAACGTATGAGAAGGAATTATTTTATTATTGCTCTACCAGAACTTTATCCCAATGAAGAATTTAAGGAAGAAATTTCAACGTAATAGTACCAATTTTCTTTGTAATGGCCATCTATACCAGTAAAATTATACATTGTAACTAAAGAAAATTCGTGTTCTCAGAATATTTCTCACTACATTTTATAGTAATGACATTGTAATCATATAGGTATAAGAACATTTTTTCAAAAATTGACATACTTAAGACATATTTTTGCAATTTCTTTCAAAATTGTTTGCTTTTGTTTTCTTAAGGTAGTAGACCTAGGTTAAGGGAGATAACTCTTTAAATCAGTAAGACGTTTGAAATAGTTAGTTTCATGAATGCTTTTTAAGCATTGACGTGAAAAAGAATAAAAAATCTTCTATGTTACTCAGAGGCTTAGAATCTGTTTATGAAAATGATTTCAACAAACACACCTGTGATTTTTAAGAGTTATGTCCCTTAACCTAGGTCTACCTCCTTAAGCCAAAATAATCCTGACTTGTACTCGTTTACTGTATTAAGTCTCATATAAATTCTGTTAACTTTGTTATTGGATGTCTGCCAGCTTGGTAGGTGTTTTAATACAGACACAATCTTTGCATGTTCAACTAGAATGTTATCTTTTAGTTTAATTGAGGAACTATAAAGAGAGGAATGAACTACAATACCTAACACTTAGGATTTATTCAACATTGAGTAAGTTTCTGTCCAAATATTTCAACTGTAACTGAGGATACCACACTAGTGAACAGATTCAACATCCAGTATTTTGTCCTTGTGGAGGATTCCATGTAGATCTACTGTACCAATCCACAACTCACAGTCTTCTAGAGACTTTTTGTATTACCAGCTTCAATTTTATTAAATGAAAAAATGTAACTGCAGATATGAAAAATTTGATGAAAATCCACTTATGTTAGCATGATTAGTAAATTTTTTTACGATTGAATATATCCATTTTTTTTAGGTAATTACTAGTAATTATAAGTAAGGATATATTTACCCATAATTTTTTTTCAGCAATGATGTTTACATCTTTCCTAATACATGTAAACTTTTGGTGCTATCAATGAATATGCTAATGAAATGATATGTGGCTATCGTAACCACCTCTTAAAATGACCACTTTTATTCTGCACATATTTACGTGTCCGAGTCTCCCTGAGGTAAACCAAGGGATCCCAGAATGTTAACAATTTTTTGTTTACTTAATGTTATTTCAGTTGCTACAACCACAACTACACCAAAACCAACAACAACGGCAAAACCACATGGATATGACTTGGTTGTTGTCGTGGATTCATCTGTATCCCGTCGACAGTTTGGATATTTCAAGAATTTTGTAAAGTCCCTTCCAGATCAATTAGATGTGGATGGAGGAGAGTATAGAATTGGTCTGATGAGATACAGTACAAATGGTGATATCCAATTTAATCTTGATGACTATGCACAAAATAGTAATGGATTCAAACGCGCAGTTGACAGAGTGATTTACAGAGGCGGAAAGACAAATACAGACAGAGCTATTGATAAAGTTCGGCAGCAGATGTTCACTAGGAGGAATGGTGACAGAGATTATGCCAGAAATTTTATTTTGCTATTAACAGCTAATGACAAGAGTGAAGGTATGTTTGTTGATTGAAACAGGCCTTCCAACTCTCTTTCATAATGCCTGAGAATCACACATTTTTCTGGCAAGAACTTGGCAGCACTAAATTTTCCTTAATTGTTTTTTCAGCCAGGACCAAGATATTCTTTTGTGTTAATTTAATGGTTCTCCTTGCAAACAAAGTTAGGGTTTATAGGTTTCATCTCATTAGCTTTTCTCATGGTTTGAAATACATTGTCCACAACACCTTTAACATAAACTTCTGTAGATCATATTATCGGTAATTTGTATGAATTTCCTTTGATCTACAGAGACTGATAATCTCAGTATCACCAAACTGGACATTATCATGAAATTATTAGGTCACTGTGAAGGCGTCACGTGCAGGTTGCTATGCTGACGTCTTATTTTGTACTATTTGTCGTGTTCATATGCGTAATACATTGAATTAAGAATCCATGAGAAATATTGCAATTAAGGTGGTACAGGGGTTTAAAAACTGTCTGTTAGAATTTCCAGATATTTTCATGAATTATACTATTTTGTTAGAGCATACAAAAAATAAAATAAAAATTTGGGGTCACCGGCCATATTAGAATGAAATCTGTCATGTAAAAATCAGCTAGTTTGGTTGAAATAATAGGGAAAATTAGCGAATTTTAACAAAATTTTGATTTGCAAGAAAAAAAAATTGGGGTCACCGAGCTTATTTTTGAATAAATGGCAAAAAACTGATTTTTTCCCTATTATTTCAATACAAATTATCTCCCCTTAATAGAAAAGGGTTTGCTGAAAATGTACAATATTTTGCATGGTTACCCAATAAAAGTGGCAAATTTTATCAAATTGAACTCGTATAAGAAATCGAAAATCATTTTGCCATAATTCCTATAGTGAATTTCAATTTTGTCAGATGCGCAATTTTAAACTCCTGTACCACCTTAACAATAGATAAACTGTGCTTAAATAGAAATTTCAGCTTTTTTCCACTTAATATGCAGTTTTATTCATCATTTCGTGAATTACCGATAAAAGAAATATAGACATTTTGTTTTTTATACGGACTTTATCACAGCGTAACTTGTCAAGCTCGCCCTAACGGGCTCACTCGATACTGGCTGTGATAAAGTCCGTATCGCAAACAAAATGTCCTATATTCCATATAAACATGCTGCAGTTGTAAGATAATATCAGCACATGGAGTTTTCAAAGTATTAGAAAAAATTTGGCCAAGATATTCATTTAATTCATGGTTCAGAGTGGGAGGTAGGGGAAATTATTAGTCCTGCTCCACAGACAGTTCTAGTCTTGTAATAGTTTCATGAACTGATATGCAGAATTTTAGTTCTCCTCAATTTATGTCTCTTCATCAAAGTCAGTAATTTGTTGAATTTTTACAATTATGGCCTTCTGTAGATTTGAATATGGGGCTTTTATTTGACCTGCAGCCCAACTTCACCAAGACCATCAGTCAAGATCAATACTTGTAATTGCAGGTTAGGGTATCCAATGATACAATGGGAAATGTTTGTTGTATTATATAGCAAACACATTATGTCATCATGGAGTGAATGTCTCATAAATTTATTAATTCTCCTTAAATTAATTTGTTGCACATATAGTGTTAAATTCAAACTGCTAGCTTATGATTTTATTTGTGCAGCTGTGGTCCTACTGATTGAAGCTTTTCCTGACAAGGTTTGATTTTTGTCTATTTTAAGATACAAACAGGGTATGGGCTGCTGCAGAAAGAGCAGAAGATGAGGGTATTTACATCTATACAGTTGGACTTAACATTGGAGATCGTACTGAGCTTGACGAGACTTCATCACACCCCCTCAGTACTTACGAATACTTGACATTCAGAGAGAGTGACTTGTATGAGATTCCAGGACAGCTGAGATTTGCCTTGAATGATGGTATCGTATGATAAACAGAATGATATTTTCAGTTTTCAGAAATAATTGATTTTCTGATTAAAAGTTGGATTCTGCATTTTGCTGTTGTGGTTTTGTATGTTCTATATATTCTTCTCTTGTATCTCTAACTCTTATTGCCCCTTTTATGATGAGGAAATAAAAATATGTTATGTTATGTTATGTTTACTTCCAGAAACAGAAAATTGTATTTGAATTTTAAGGATTAAAATTTGTATAATGGATTAAATGGAGGTGGATAAATAAAGTGTTTTGCATAAACATTGTTACACAAGAATCACTTGACTTCAGTTATTGAAAATCTCACAGCCTAGCAAAATTAACTATGCTGCTTTTGTTAAGTTATTCAGTTTACCTAGCTGAGATAGTATCTTATGAATTTTTGCCTTTTTATCATTAAATTTTTCCTTAGGAAGTTTGTGAACCTATTGATCAGTACAGTTTTAAGTGATAAGTTAAGTTTCTAAAAAACTTTGGAAGATTTAAATAAAATGTCTCTTATTTTTTAGAACCAGATGAGGCACCTCCAATGAGACCACGCCCACGTATCACCACGACAACAACAACTACTACCAGTAAGTTTACTAGTATATATGTCTTACCACCACTAGATAGAGGGAGCTATATGTTGTGCATAAAAGCTGTAGACGATGTAAGCTATTGATGTCACAAATATTATTGGTCATCATCTTTTGGTCAGACAGCACATTATATAAGGCTATTGTGTAGGTTAGGAAAAGAGATTCAGTAGTGTAGTTTACGGAAAAGATATTGACAATCTTGTGGTAGAATCACAGAAAAAAACTAATCAAAATAGAATATTGTTTGGGTGGATATAAAAAAAATAAAGTGGCAGTTGGATAAATAAAACTTGTGACATATTATTTAGTATACTGTGGAAGTACTTTTATTCGTGGACATAAATTTTCGTGGTTTTGATAAATATCACTATTTCGTGGGCACTTAAATTCGTGGTTTCGAATTCTATTCATTATACTCCTTGCAAAAAAAGACATGTCGTTGGGAACTTAATTTCGTGGTTTTAGCGAACAACGAAATCCACGAAAATTGGAGCCCCAACTTTCACAGTATACAGTGGGACTTCTGAAAACAGTTCACTCTAGAGGGGTGTTCATGGCATTGAGGTCGAACAAGCTAGAGGGGTGTTCATGGCATTGAGGTCGAACAAGCTAGAGGGGTGTTCATGCTATTGAGGTCGAACAAGCTAGAGGGGTGTTCATGCCATTGAGGTCAAACAAGCTAGAGGGGTGTTCATGCTATTGAGGTCGAACAAGCTAGAGGGGTGTTCATGGCATTGAGGTCGAACAAGCAAGAGGGGTGTTCATGCTATTGAGGTCGAAAAAGCTAGAGGGGTGTTCATGCTATTGAGGTCGAACAAGCTAGAAGGGTGTTCATTAGATCCGAGTATCCTGAGGAATCTCTCGGTACAAAACGTATCCTAATATCTGGGTGCGATACCGTACTATCACTTTACTTATTTCATGCCACACATTCAGCAGATATCAAGACCATGACTTACATTTAACAATTATTATACCTCCCACGAACGAAGTTCAGGTTGGTATATAGGAATCACTCTGTCCGTCTGTCTGTCCATCCGTCTGTCTGTCTGTCTGTCTGTCTGTCTGTGATAGCAAACAATTTTTCGTAACAGTTTTCTCAGTAACTACTCATCACTGCAACTTGAAATTTTGTATGCAAGTTTATTATGATGTCCTAGACCGCAAGTAGCGATTTCAGGATTGCCGGACATCTACTTCCTGTTTACCGACTTAGTTAATTTTCGAGATCTTTTGTCAATCGTAGAAAATTTCTGTAACAGTTTTCTCGGTAACTACTCATCACTGCAACTTGAAATTTTTTATGCAAGTTTATAATGATGTCCAATACCGCAAGTAGCGATTACAGGATTGTCGGACATCTACTTCCTGTTTACCGACTTAGTTAATTTTCGAGATCTTTTGTCAATCGTAGAAAATTTTCGTAACAGTTTTCTCAGTAACTACTCGTTACTGCAACTTGAAATTTTGTATGCAAGTTTATAATGATGTCCTATACTGCAAGTAGCGATTACATGATTGCCGGATATCTACTTCCTGTTTACCGACTTAATTCATTTTCGAGATCTTTTGTCAATCGTAGAAAATTTTCGTAACAGTTTTCTCAGTAACTACTCATCACTGCAACTTGAAATTTTGTATGCAAGTTTATAATGATGTCCTATACCGCAAGTAGCGATTACAGGATTGCTGGACATCTACTTCCTGGTTTCCAATTTAGTTAATTTCAGAGATCTTTTGTCAATCGTAGAAAATTTTCGTAACAGTTTTCTCAGTAACTACTTATCACTGCAACTTGAAATTTTGTATGCAAGTTTAGAATGATGTCTTATACTGCAAGTAGTGATTTTAGGATTGCCGACTATCTACTTCCTGTTTACCGGGAATTGTGCAGTTATAACTATTTTAGTGACAAAATATATTGGGGATCTTCCACATGGGGAGTGGGGGTATCATTTGGCCACGATACCTCTAGTTTGAATATTAAAGCCATGTATCTGTTATAACTGTAATTAGATATTGGTAATAATGTCAATTAATAAGCTGAAAATAGCATTCATAATGGCAATTTCGTTAAACTCTATGATCTCCGCCATGTTGGTCCTAATAAACACAGATCAGATCAGGTGCGGTTGTATAAAACAAAGCCTTTTCTGGTATCGCATTTCCGGACCAACGATACAATACTGGAATCATCATCACTTTGGATCAATATAATCAATTCATCGATGAGTTGTTACCCCTCTAGTCTTCATGCCATTGAGGTTGAACAATGTTAAAACTTGAACAAAGGGACCAGAAAATGGGTTCAAGATGAGCTATTACAGTTCTTACCATTGAAGTTTACCTGTATGTAATAAAACTTTTGGAATATATTTAAGAAGCTTTATTCCTGTTTAAAGGCCCTAAATTATTGAATGAAATGAAAATTGGAATTTTTGGTTCACTGATTAATTGAATGAATTTTTATTTCAGCAACTACTACTCCTGCTCCTACTACAACTCCAAAGCGAGATCATGGATATGATCTAGTTATAGTCCTAGACTCTTCAGTCAAACCTGAGTATTTCCGCTGGATGAAGAGCTTCAGCAAAGCCCTAGCGCAGCAGTTAAGTGTTGACGATGGTGAATTTAGAATTGGTTTGATGAGGTATAGTACATATGCTGAACGACAATTTGAACTCAGGCGACACACAACTAGTGATTCTCTAGCAAGAGCAGTCGACCGTGTCCAGTATCGACCAGGTGCTACCAATACTGGTCGAGCCTTGGATTCTGTTAGGACTAATATGTTCACAAGAAGAAATGGCGATAGAGACTATGCTAGGAATTTTGTTCTATTGATAACAGGACAAGACCGTAGCTTGAGTACTAATGATGCTTGGAGAGCGGCAGAGAGACTGGAAGATGATGGCGTAGGATTATATGTGATTGGTTTAGATATTGGAGATCGTACAGAAGTCGATGAGTTAGCATCACATCCCCTGTCCACATACCAGTTCCTGACTAGGAGTGAAAGTGAGCTGCTAGAACTCCCTGGACAAATTGAGGCTGGACTTAGAAGGAGTGAGTGTAGATTGCCAATATTATAGCATTGTCTGCATATTGCCAAAAAAACCTTACCTAAACCACTGGACAGAATTTGATGAAATTTTATATGGACAAAGTGTCACAGAAATATAGAATCCACAATAGCATAGAGTGAGAAACAACATTTCTACACTAGAGATAGTTAAATTTTCAATTTTTGTAACGTTAGGCTTGCCAGGCCCCAGGCGTTTAAAATATTTGAAAATTTAACTATCGAGAGAGTAAAAATGTCGATTCTCATGCGATGTGGTTGTGGATTTTATTTCTCTAATGATTTCAAGGAGATTTTGGACAAAAACATAACTCCTTTTCTGATGATCCAAAAGAAATGTGTTCTTTGAGCGTGACGTCATCAGGCATGGTTGCCTTTTTAGCTCACCTGGCCTAAAAGGCCATGTGAGCTTTTGCCATCACTATGGGTCCGTCGTCGGTCCGTCAGTCAACAATTTCAAAAATCTTCTCCTCTGAAACCACTGGGCCAAATGTAACCAAACTTGGCCTGAGTCATCACCAGAGTATGGCTTCTCAAAATTGTGTTCGATTAGGCGGTAGGTCAAACAACATGGCTGAGGTTGCTAAAAATAGAACATAGGAGTAAATTGCAGTTTTTGGCCAGTAACTCAAAAACCGTTACAGATATCAAATATCTGACATGGGGTAAAAATATTCAGCATGGCAAGATCTACCTGCCCTGCAATTTTGAAGAAAATCTGAAAACCCATCTCGGAGTTATAGCCCTTTTCCCGTTAAATTTTCAAAAATTTTTTATTTTTTATTTCAAAAAGTGTAACAGATAGAAGTCAAGTGTAAATTGCAAAAATGTTCAGCATATCAAGGTCTACCCACCTCGAAATTTTGAAGAAAATCCATAAACCCTTGTAGGAGTTATTGCCCTTTTTTCACCGAATTTTTTAAATTTTCGTATTTTTCATCTTTTATTTCTAAAACTATAGAAGATGAAGGTCAAGTGTAAACTGATGAAATGTTTGCCATGTTGTGGCGACTTCAAAACTGATGTTGAAAATTGTTCCTTGACCGCCATTTTCAAAATGACTGCCCCAAAAAAAGGCGGGAAAATTCAACATTGTCCGATTTCAATGAAATTTGGTTTCCAAATGGATATTGATTTTGCGACTTCAAAACCGGTGTTGAAAATTGTTCATTGACCACCATTTTCAAAATGGCCGCCAAATAAGGCGGGAAAATTCAACATTGTCCGATTTGAAAGAAATTTGGTTTCCAAATAGATATTGATGTTGAGATTTCAAAACCGATGTTCAAAATTGTTCATTGACTGCCATTTTTAAAGTGGCCGTCAAATAAGGCGGGAAAATTCAACATTGTCCGATTTCAATGAAATTTGGTTTCCAAATAGATATTGATGTTGAGACTTCAAAACCAATGTTGAAAATTGTTTGTTGACTGCCATTTTCAAAATGACGTCTCGACTTCAAAACTGGTGTCGAAAGTGGTCCTTAGCAAGAAAGTTTTTTGTCAAAAAAAGCCCAACAAAGAAATATAGTAATACATGATCAGACTTTAAAAACAGTTCAAGATATTGGAGGTGTTCGAGCTACAAAAGTTTGAGAAACTGAAGATCAACTGTATAACTTACAATGTTTCCTTGATTAAGGCAACTGAAAGCCAGGTGAGCCATACAGGCTCCTGGGAGCCTCTGGTTTCCTGATGTCACAATGGCAGAGTCGGAAAACAAACATATTTGACGTCATAATTGAATTTCATCCAATCACTTGCCGAGAACATTTTTTTACAGAATACACGTTGTATAACAATCGTTCCAAAAGGATGAAATAGAATGTCAATAATATTTCTTCCTTAGGAAATTTTGTTGGGCAGAAGAAATAAACGTTGACAAAAGCAGTATACTGGGGTATGCATATTTTCACAATGTTCTAAATAAAAGAGCATGAAAATTTTAATGGTGGCTTTGTTTACCTATTTCATCACAAAGCCATTGGCAAACAAACATTGAGGCTTTCCAAAAACTGAAAACCAAAATGGTTAACAGTGGCAACAAAAAACATCAACACTATATTAAATAGATCGAATTGAACATTAATATACAAATGCAGTAGTGTAACACCCTATTATATCAGTTTATTAATATGTTTTGTCTTGGCTTATTTACAGTGTCCAAAACACCAGAATGGCCTCCATACAGACCACGTCCAAGGATCACAACCACTCCTCGTCCTACAACTACATACAGACCACGCCCTGAAGGAAGTAAGTATGACAATACTTTCTATTTATTATTTGTAAGACACATGATATGAAATTTATACCATTTCTTTTTACCAACCAGCATATTGAATGTAAGAAGAGAGTAACATGGACTCTCATATAAAATTTAACATTTTTCAGGCATTGTGAAAGAGGTTCCCAAAATTTCAAATAAAGTGACATTTGTCTCATGAAGGTGCATCTTTTGTCAAGCTCTCATGTAAAAATCAACCTACCTTAACTTATATAAAAAGTACTTGTTCCCTGCAGTGAACATACAGGTATTAAAGTTTTGACAAAATAAAACCTCCATCCTGAATGCCTATAAAATTCAATTTTGATGACAAAATCATATAGATTTAGGTTCAAAAGAATCCTAGAACACAATTCCACCTCATCAATGTTCAGCTGTAAAGATCTTTATTTTTTTTTTCACAGTGCAGACACTTTGTTGGAAAAACCTTGTCCCAAATAAGGACTATATTTTCCCAAGTAATGGTAGTAATGCCCAAATTAGTTGTGTTACACCTACAGTTAATGACATGCTTAGTAAATAAAATCTTTTGACATAATTTGTTCAAAAACACATAGTAAAAGAAATTGTGACCTTGAGCTAGAAAAAAAGATAATTATAGCATGCTTTCAAGAGTTACCCAAATCGTGGTCTATCAGTACTGCAAAACAAATCAATGAAAAGGGAATGGTAACAAAGCCATGAGGGTGAAGGCTCCATTACAATAGGGGAAGGGTTATGCTCAATGATAGAGTGAGCGTCCTCCACATGCATAGCCATTAGTTGAGTAACGATACACTGATATATCACGTTAGTTTTCAACAAACTTGGTACATCAGTAAGATATCAAGCATATCTAAATTTTCTGGTAAGAGAAAATTTCAGAATCGGTATAACACAAAAGCTTGAAATTAAATGATTTTGGTATGGAATGTCAGTTTTATGACAAACGAATATATTTTGATACATGAAAATACACACTTGTGTCCTATTTAAAATACGTTACTATTTTATCACATAAAATGGTTAAAATAAGAAGATTAAGAAAAGTAATCAAGTTGAGAAATCAGAAGACAGTACATATCGATGTATTACAATATGGAATATGCCGCTCAGTATGCTATGTTGTCTGTTTAAAAATTGGACAGATCAAACTAACTGTTTTCTTTCTTATCATTTCAGAATGTACATCAGTAGCAGATGTGGTGTTTGTACTGGACTCATCTGGAAGTGTTGGACGATACAATTTCAATAATGTTCTAAGCTTTACTTATAAAATCGTAGCTGACCTTGACATAGATAGTGGTAATTTTAGAGTTGCTGTAGTAACATTTAGTGACAATGCTCGATTAGAATTCTACCTGGACAGGTATGATAATAAGCGTGATTTAGAGGAAGCTATATCAAATATACGTTACATGTATGGATCAACACACACAGCATCTGCCCTGAGAATGGTGAGACAAGATGTACTGTCTCAGTCTACTGGTGACAGACCAGGTAAGAAAATTTTTAATGTGTATAAGATAAGGGATAAGGGATTGATGTACAAGTTTTAAAAAATCGTAACTATGAAACCATTATTTTCTTCCGTATAGGGTAAGGAGATACAGATTCAGTAACTTGTTGTTGGCATGTATCCCCATTACATGTGACTTTCAGCATTGTTTGTAAGCCTCATTGTTGGAACATTTGGTTCATGGATAGTACATGGAGTTTGAATTTAAAACAAAAGTAGATGATAACAAGGTTTGACACAAACACTAGTTCTCTAGCCTGAGGCTAGCAATTCTTTGAAAGGACAACTAAATTTTGTTAATTAGTAGTCCTTAGGCTAGCAACATTTTGAAAATTTTGCAAAGTGGTCTCAATTTCTGGCTAATAAATTCACTGCCGGACTAATGAATTCGAACATCTTTGAGTCCTTTTGTCTACCAAATTAGTGTCAATCCCTGTGATAAGTTTATTGAAAACATAAAAGTGAATGTCATAACCTTCAAGTGGCATTTTGTAATGACCATTTGATCACTAGTTTTGCAGAAAAATGTACACAGCAGTATATAAGATTTAAGAATTTTTGTCTTCAACAGCAATGTTGATGAGTTACTTCACACAGGAAACTAAGTATTCATATTTGATTTTTGATATGGGTTCTCATATAACAGATTTTTGCTTTCACTTGGCATAATTCCTGATGGTTTGTAGGAATGCCTGATAATGCAGACTCTAAAAATCAAATACAAATATGTAGGCAAGAAAAGACCTTTGGAAGACAAAGAGTGTGTAGAATCTATTTATGAAACTACAAGAATATTAAAAAACTAAAACATACTATTTTGAATGGTTTTACATTTATCCCCTGCAAACTTTCTGTGAGAATTTTAATTTGGCATGTTTGGAAATTCTGTAAGGCAGGTCTAGGTTTGATCCTAGATGACTGCCCTTTGTAACTACAGTATTATATTGGACATACATTAAAAACATCTTTTATGAAATACTGAAAATAAAAATGGATATTTGTGTAAAACTTAATAAGGATTTGTTGTATAGTTCTTAATTTATGATCAAATGATGAATACAAGATATGGACATCCTCAGCCTTTTACCTGTTTACAAGCAGCCTATACTATGTGAACAAAGTCATCGCCATTTGGGTGTATTTTACATTGTGACGTCTGATGTTTTATGACTTAAGTCATGGTTAAGATTGTTGTATCACAAAAATCAGCACTTCTGGATGGTCATTTTCCAGTACAAGATCAGGTCACGTGCATCAATCTTATAGGGGTTATCTTCCATTGAAAACTACCATTTATGGAAGAATTCTTGAAAATTAGAATATATGTCAAAAATTTACTGTAAATTTATGTGTATTCGTATATTTTCAAACAAAAAACATTTCACAGAATACAGAAAATAATTTGGCCAAAATATTTTTTTTTAAAGGTGTGCCAAATGTGGTAGTCATAGTAACTGACGGAGAATCCAATATAGAAAATACTCGTACACTACCTGAGGCCAGATTACTGAAAGACACTGGAGCTACATTGATTACAGTGGCTGTTGGCTTTACTCAAGATTCTGCAGAATTGATAGGACTGACTTCAGAGCCTGTGTCAGAAAATTTGATAAGGGTTCAAGATTATAATGCTCTGTCAAATCTCAGGGAAAAGTTGGTTGCACCACTCTGTACAGGTACACTACTTCTTTTCTTTTTTTAATTTCCCTATATGAAACTAGAATAAAGAAATGCTGTTTTCTGTGCTTGCGTTCAGTTGATGTGATGGCACAAACAGTTTCCAACAATATCTTGCACAAGTTCAAACAACAATTTTTAACAGTTTTCCATCTTTGACCTGTTATTGTTGCGTTGCATTTTCAAATTTTGACCTTATTTGTCCAGTATGTATTTCTTTCACAAAAGAAATGAAGTATTCCTTATTTCCTTGTAATACCAATTTGGCAAATGTTTGGTAAGGGATGATACATGACAATATTTGAGGGGGCAAGAGGGGGTCTTATCCCAATTTCCTGTTGTTAAAATATCACAAAATCCCTGAAAATTTGTTAGAAAAATTTATACTGAAGTTTGTATCTCGAAAATTGGCACACTGACCTATTAATATTTTGATATTATAAACTTCAAGAATGACCCTCCTAACTATGATCTAATGACATTGTCACATGGCAGAACCAACATAGGGAAATAAATAAAACAAGGACTGTACATGCATTTTATCTACGGTTTATCATGTAGTTTAAAACTTAAATATAAAAAATAAATTAGATATTAATGAAATAAATATAAAAAAGTATGCCTTTTCTAAATACACCCACTTACTCCATCGTAATTTCAATTTACCTTATCGAACACACCGTTATATCTTTAAATCATCAGTTTAATTGTAAGCATCAAAGCGGACGATTTCAGCTCGTAGCACGGAACATGTTTATTTGATATACAGTCAAACCTGTCTTATGTGACTTTCCAAGGGAACCACAAAAGAAGGTCACATAAGACAGGTGGTCACTTAATACAGTATTGAGATTCTGATCAACACTAATTTGATGTGGCGTTATTGGTGAAATAGTGTCCATATCATTGCTGTATTATGTTTTTTTCCTATAATATTTGTATTTTGATATAAAGGGGATAAATCAGTAACCACAAATCATTTTTTTTTATTTTTGTTATTAACAGAATAAGTAGCTTTAAATAAATCAATTTGCAAAAAAATGCAATTAAAATTTGCACTTAAGTTCCCTTTTTAACATAAAAAAGGAAACAATTTAAGATAAATATGATGCAAAATTTTGCAGAGCTAATTTGTTTTTCATACTTTTTATTTTTCCAGTTATGTGTTTGCCAATATATACAACAGTATGTTACTACTAGATCAGATGTTTGTTAACTCTCTTTTTTTAAAGTAAGCTTTTTTTATAATGTTAAAAGATTTTTTGTTCATTCCACTAATTGATTATTTTATTTAATTATACCTATTACATTATAAAAGAATTTTTTGTTCATTCAACTAATTGATTGACAGGTAACCTTAGTTCATGTTAATTAATATTGTTAAAACAACAAACTTAATTGACTGCAAGCTTAAGCAGATAATCAATTTGGATTCTCTCCCTTACGCTATTATCTCCCATTAGCGGTTCTACTTCCGGATTAGCGGCTCCTTTTAATCTGCTTGTAAACATGTTGATAATTGATTGTTTGTCAACAAAGTCGTTAAAAACAGTGTGCAGGGGCTATTTTGGGAACAAAATTACGGTCGTTAGTCGCGTAACTCAGGTGGTCGTTGAATACAGTTAAAATATATAGCAAATATCATTGGGAGGACTTCAAATGGTCGGATAAGACAGGAGGTCGTTTAATACAGTGGGTCGTTAAGACAGGTTTGACTGTAATTCTAGTAATTATATGTTTATTTATGATTAGAAAAGTCAGTGAAACTTGTTTTTATTTATAGAATGATTTTCAATCCAGATTGCTTAATAATATTTATTACTATACGAGTATCAGGACATGCAATGAAAATACGTAGAGGACTAGAACATGACAAAAAGTAGCGTTGCGTTTTTTTTTTTTTTATTATATTGAAAGATAACAGTAGCAGTAGCAGTATTTAGGGTATGTGATTTGCTCATGAACAAAAATGTACTTTCAAAAGAAACGCAATTTGTTGACCGTACGTGTATGTTTCTAAAGAATCAAATTGAAAACTAGAAAATATTAATTTCACATTGAGTCCCGCCAGTTAAAGTCAGATCGTGGAAACAAACAATTAAAACAACACATGCACCTCTAGTGATGCTTATTATCAAATAACATAGAAAAGTGTGACGGACGGACAGAATGAGTAGACGGTTACTACAAACTGGGTAAACATAGGAAAGTGATTACTGAAGATACTGAGACATTTAACCATTATATAAAATGTTGACAATGAAGGCCTTTAATTTTGTAAATTGAAGAAAGTATGTATGCTATCCAACAATATATATGATACAGATGATCCTAAATGTAGTCATCTCTTATGTTTGGTTTAGGTGATTCTAGAACATTTAATACTTTCATTGTTTTCAACGTTTAGCTAATTGCGGCATTTGTCGTACAAACCAAGGACTGGGTTTTGTTCTTTATATAGTCTAGTCTGGAATAGGATACAGAGTTTTCAAAATTAATTCATCTAATTTGATAAACAAATACATTGTACTATATTAAAGTTTCCGATTTTCGGTAGTAAGAGGTATCGGAGATTGCAGTAATCACTTTCCTATGTTTTACCAGTTTGTAGTAATCTGACGCCCGCGTCTACTCTTGTCAATGGGTGTATAGGGCTCGTCACTTTCCGCGGCGGGGCTTATAAGAAGTCCAAAGATGTCTGAACCTGATGACCACTTTGCAACACCAATGGGTACTCAACATTTTCCATGACAAAATTATCTCTGAATTGACATACATTTTAGTGCTATTGCTGGTAAGGTTAAAATCAAATTTTTCATCACACTGCAAGTATGTATTATTTTTACCCTCACAGTAACATTTGTCAATTAATTAGTTTTTATTGTCTCACCCGCGACGAAAGGCGCGGAAAGCGAGACATATGCGTACAAAGTATGACGGCGACGGCGGCGGCGGCGGCGTAAACTTTCATGTTAAGTTTTTGTGATTAGGTCATTTTCTCAGTAACTATAANTTGCCTTTGTCACTTACCCTAATTTCACAGTCTAGCGAATATGTTTTATTTTCTGATTTAGTCAGTTTGAGAATTCACATCAATTTTGCGACCATGAAGGGACGGGCGAGACATCAATTTGGGTCTACACTTGTTGCATAATGCATAATGTCTCATCCATCAATCAATTACACTGTTCATTCTACTTCTTGTTATTTTTTGCAGTAACTATTAGTTGCTCTACAGATCGTATAACGGCTTTACATAAACATATCGCAACTTGATCGAAACAATTCTCCATTTTGATCCATGATAATGTATGATATTGTTCTTACTCAAACTTTCTTTTGACTTTCTTTTCTACGGCTCATGATACTAAATTGTTTGTATGCTTTCTCATCTGACCTGTTGTTAAAAAATGTAAATTCCCTTATCCAGAAAGCTTTTATTAATCAGTATTTTATAATGTGTACACTTTGAGAAGTACATGTATTTGTCTGCTTCTTTAGAAATATTGCATGTTCTAGTCCAAACTTAGGATTTTTTGCATGTTCTCATTTTTAGCTCACCTGACCCAAAGGGTCAGTGTGAGCTGTTGCCATCACTTGGTGTCCGTCGTCCGACGTCCGCCCGTTAACTTTTCACATATTCATCTTCTCCTCTGAAACCACTGAAGCAAATTCAACCAAACTTTACAGGAATGATGTATGGAAGGTCCTTTACAAAGATTGCTCATTTCGTTCCGATCCGATAAAAACCATGGCCGCCTGCGCGGAACTTAGGTTTAACATTGGACCCTATGGGAAAATTCACATTTTCTTCTTCTCATCTGAAACCACTGAACCAAATGCAACCAAACTTTACAGGAATGATGTACTAAAGGTCTTTAACAAAGATTGCTCATTTTGTTCTGATCCGATAAAAAACATGGCCGCCAGCACGGAACATAGTTTAACATTGGCCCTATGGGAAATTCACATTTTCATCTTCTCCTCTGAAACCACTGAAGCAGATTCAACCAAACTTTACGGGAATGAATAAAGGAAGGTCCTTTACAAAGATTGCTCATTTCGTTCCGATCCGATAAAAAACATGGCCGCCAGCGGGGAACTTAGGTTTAACATTGGACCCTATGGGAAAATTCACATTTTCTTCTTCTCCTCTGAAA